>OZ008368.1:3838413-4033754 GCA_963931995.1 Phaonia tiefii
GTTCACTGAATAGGAGTTTCGTTTCGCCTTTCTCAATATTGCGTTGTATTCACTGAGACTTCTTTTATAGTCCTCCCAGTATATTGGTAGCTTTTTACACGTAGCTCTATTGTAGTCTACGGACATTCTTCCAAGGTTTCGTATTTCCCCTGTAACCCGTCTGGAAATGGGTTCTGGGGCGATTTCCTTTCTCGAAGTGGGCAGGTGTCTCCGAAAGACTTTACCAGTGTGTTGTGTTTGAACGTTGAGTTTTAAAGACACACGTTGTGTTGTATTAATAACAATGAGTACTTTATTAATAATAATATTTAATATAAAATGGAAAACAAAAGATAGAGACGGCAGTGCTTGTGACTCGATTGACTTATATATGCGGAATGCAATAAGCTTTAAAAAATGGCCGGTAGACCTTGCCATGAAAAACAACCAAAAATGTAACGGCTTGTATATACATGAATAACAATTTGAAAACAAGAGATACCGTGATGACAGATACATTTTAGTACAATCGATAGGGATTTCGGTTTATGAGATAGAGGGTACGACACAGTGCTCGCGTGGGCCTTGTCACTTTGTCGTCATATTCGTCCCTAGTAGAGTTTTCGAGTTGAGGGTGATGTAGTCGATCTATAAGAAGGCCTCCGAACTTTGTCCAGTTTGTGTTGACCTTGTCTGGGAAACTTATCGGTTTCGGCGGTGGCCGTGTGATACTGAACCTTAAGTATCTGTGATCAGACAATGAGTGCCAATTCGAACTATTCTTGAATCTCATCTACAAGGTTTTCAGAACAAATTATTATATCCAATACCTCTCCCCTAATGATGAGATGTTGTCAATGCTGAAGCTACTCTTTCAGACACACCAAATCTGTCACATCATAGCAAATTTTAAAGCATCGTATGTTTGACCCCGGCTCTCTTCAAATGTTTCTATTATTGTAGATGTAGGTACTTGATATTCAATTTCTGTCTAGTATTCCGGTATGGTATATCTTCTGTAATTATGTTGATCCATCATGAACTCTTTACCCTGATCTGGAATCAATCCACATGAGCATAGAGCTGCTTTCAAGTCACATTTACATTTTCCAATATAAAGAAATTCTTTTATGGATTGTAGAACCGCTGTGAGAGTGGATTCTTTTGGTGTGCATTTACCTTCAACGTAGTTTTTGTCAACCAAAGTATTCACTTTTCTAACAACATTTCGTTTTCATGTAATTTCAATATTAAGATTGCTCCAAATTTCAATCAATTTGTTTGTACCGTGGGGAGTAAATGTTTTGTATGAAAACATTTTACTTTCAATTTTAGCACGTTTGGCCAAGAAAAAATAACATCTTAAAATATCCTGTTTATTTGGTATATTGAGACCACTCATATGTTTGAACCTACTTTCACTTTCGGTACTTGTTGATGTTGGCGCGGTTCTTGGTTTCTTTAGTTTTAAAAAACTGTTTGTTGGAGGCTCTGTTTGTAGATTTTTTGAATGTTAATTCGCCGATGTAAGGTTTCGCACGATCCATTTTAGCGTCGTCTTTGCAATGCGCACGAGGCTGGTTCGAATGGTCTTTATATCAGAGTTCGAAAAAAACATTAACGTACGATAGTAGGGTGTGTAGGTAGTAGGTTTAACAACATGTGTGTATGAAAACGAAAAGGGTTGCATGAACAACACACAAACCAAACAATATCATTTGGGAAATTCCGAAGTAATAAAGAGCCAATGAATACATTTTGGCAAAGCAGGGTGGTAATGGCATTTAAAAATTATCATTCCGCGAATTTAAAAGAAAAAACAATAACAACATGTGTGTATGAAAACAAAAGGGTTTAGTGTCTTGCTTAATCGGGGTGGGTTTTGTTTTTTCATTCTTTGTCTTAAATTGAGTGAAATCGATATAGGTCGTGAATAAGTATCCTCCCTAAATTATAGCTCTGAACATTATGGTATATTTAAAATATGGGACTGCATTCTGAGAAACTCAAATATTCGTCAAGTTTCACAACAATTTGTCAATTTTCTCCAAAGGCGATAAAATCCCAAAAAATGGGCGAAAGCGCCCTCTGGCGGTACTCGAAAATAAAAATAAATGCCAAAAATGGATTCGCCTACCCAAAAACTCCCAAATACATATGTATTTAACTAGAGGAATTACAATTTTCTTTTGCCTTTTTAGTCCAATATCTAACTCGATTATTGAATATTTAAAAAAAAAACCTATTTCGAAAAATACGAGGGCTCGAAATTCATTTTAGAACCATGGTTTCTTCGGCAAACTTTCTTCAAATGACCCATATAACAAGAATCGCGATGAGCCTTTGACCCACCCTAATATCAGGGATGTGCGGTGGAGTTTTTTGCAGGGTGTTCTCCACATTTGAAAAAAAATTGTCTATTCTCAGTTTATTCTAGGACCACGACGAGGATGCGATAGATAAGATCACATTTGCAAGTTTTTTTTTATTTTTTTTTGAAATTTTTTTTTTTTATTTTTTAATTCTTTTTTTAGTTTTTTTTATTTTGTTTATGTTTTTTTATATATATATTTTTTTGTATTTTTTAATTGAAAAAAATTATATTTTTTTCTATTTTACTTTTTTCACATTTTTATATTTTTTTGTAATAATTTCTTGTTTTTTCATTTTATTGAAATTGCAGTTTTTCTTTTATTTATAAACCAGTTCAACACGTCGTGTTTTTGAACGAAAACTTCAATCACATCATCGTAGAATTTTTTTCTATTTTTTCAAAATTTCTATAGAAATTAAGGCTAACTCTGATAACCTTTCCTCTAACATTTGGTTTCTGGAATAAGTCTTAATTCTCTTAAGTGCTGAAAAAGATCTCTCAACAGAACTTGTTGATACTGGAATTGTTAAAATTAACATGCTAATTTAAATACTTCAGAAAAAGTATCCGACAAATCAAAATTAATTGAATTACTTGGTATGTCAAAAACAGCAATGTCATAGAAATGAATCAATAGAAATAAATCAAAGCAATGCCATAGAATAAATCTAAATCTTTAAATCTAGTTTCCATTTGTTCAAACAGTGTTTCAATTATTTGACTGTATGTTTTTTATATCTCAAATCGAAATTTCAATGTTTTCTCCACGCTTTAAACTCTCGTCATAATTAATATATAATCAAACTTTGATTTGTTAGCTAATATTTGCTTCTTAGTTATTTCAATATGTTCGCAGCAATATTGAATATCGAAAGACTTTTTTTTGAAGAATATCAAACAATACATCAGTGTATGAAAAAATGTCGTTAAAGGTATTTAGCATGAAAACTGTATTAAATGAATCTAAAAACTGCATAAATCCCCTAGCTTGAACTGCATCCGCACCCAAGTATCAGGATCTTCTGTCATTTCTTCAAATACTACTATTAGATCTGAACGATAAGTGTGGACTATATTTACAAGTCTAGAGGAATTTTCCATCTTGTTGTTGCCACAGTAGGTATTCTTCGTTTTACAACCTGATCGAAGAAATAAGTTCTTTTGGTGGATTGATTAAAAATGATAATGTTACAAAAAAGATTTTGGTTTCTTGTATAATGTTTACAGATTGCGATAAAACTAAATTTAACACATGAGCATTACAATGGATACAAATAGCATTAGAAAACTGCTCTTACTTTAGCCTGTGTGCCATTCAATGCACTAGACATGACAGCCGCGCCATCATAGGTTTGAGCTACCAGCTTTCCTCCCCAATTTTTAAGCTTTATTAAATCAATCAATTTCGTGGAAATAGCGTCTGCCGTACGATCATCACTTACGTCTATAAATTTGTAGAATCGCTCCCTAGCAACACCTTTTTTTTTGTCAACATACCGAAAAATAATCGATAATTGAGACTTTTTTATATCGGTTGTTTCATCCAGCATTACTGCGATAAATAAGGTTTCATTTAACTCTTTTTCGATATTATTTATTATGACTGTACCAATAGAGTTAATTACATCGTCGATGTCGATAAATGACGATCTAATTTACTATCATATTTAGCAATTGAGTGTAAAATTTCCACATAATTTCCTCTATTGTCGGAATTTTCTTTTTCGTCGTTACCTCTAAACGCAAGTTCCTGTGCACGAAGAAAACATACCGAATCAGAAACTTGTTCATTACGTCTCGATAATGAAATGAGTTTTTGTTCGTCAAGTAAAACGTCAATTCGAACTTTTCCAAAAGTTTTTAATATCAAGGTGTTACTAATGTTAACTTGAGACGTTTGATATTGTATCATAGAAGCAGTAAAATGACTTAAATCATTATAACCTGTGGTCCAAACACTTCTTCCATTTTTAGAAGCGAAAAGCAAACAAAGCCAACAAAATAATTTGTTAATAAGGGGCAACCACCAAGCATTTTCCTTATAATTATAAGTCTTGAAATGTCTAATAAAAGTATTATTATTTGTTGTTAAATTTGGAAGTTCTGGCGTTAGCCTTCCATTTTTAATTATTTGAGTTTTTTCTTCGACTTTTAATCGTGAAAAAGGACTATCTACACAAATTTCAATAGAGCATCCACATATCCTATTGCAATTTGCGTCTGATCTCATTGACAGTCAGAAGTAAAATGAATATTCTACAATTAACTATGGTTCAGAATTTGTTTTCTTGCGTGTTTCTTTTCTTCCTACAAGCTGTACTACTTAATATTTTTTGTCGTTCTTCTTTTAGGAGAACAATTTTTATATATATTTGCATTTTGTATAGGCAATTTGTTCACTGGCTGCTTTTGGACATATTGTATACAACTAAAGTACTGTCAGAGACTCGCTATTCGTTAATGTCTAAAAGTATGCAATGAAAATGAAAATTTATTTGTACTATATATAAAGAGTTAGTAAGCAGAATGCAAATGTTGTGTGTGGTCACGGGGGTTTTCTAGTTTAAAAATAGTGTTCAAACTGTTAACAGAACAAAAAACGAATACAATAATGTTCGCTAGAAATTCAAACTGGAATGTATGCAAAATGTTCAATAGCAGTCAGCGAACAAAATGCCTATACACAATGAAATGTATATATTAACATTAGCATAAGAAATTTATATTAAAATTTTTCTCTTAAAAATAGAACCAAATGTTAGTTTTACAGCAATAAAAAAAAATAAACAAGAACAACACAAAATGTTAAGTAGAAAACAAATCAAAATATGTGCAATAGAAACACACACAATTGTATTATAAATTAAAACAATGAATAAATGTTGGATATATACATATGTATATGTCGCTGAAATATTTTTGGACTTTAGAAAATAATTATAAAAAAATATAACATGATTATCAAAATATTTTAGGGTGTTCAGAGAACACCTTCGCACCTTAGGCGGAACGTCATTGGCTCATGCTCATCAATGACAAGTCTGTGGTGCGTTTAAGATAGCACATTATAGTCGTAAGTACTCTTTTACTCACAAGTTCCAAATTATATAAATGTATTAATAAGGCGCAATAAATCAATTGAATATATGTGACAAAGCTTTCTGCATGGATGGGCCAGCCGGATTTTTTCTGGGAAGTGTTCAATACCTGCTTCGGAAGTATTTGGATATTAGAAAAATTTCCTTGCGAAACATTAAATTTTTTTTTTGATAATTTATAATTCAATGTAATCGTCCGATATCTCGATAACTAACCTGGTTTTCAAAAAAAAAAATTACAAGATCCGATATCTCGACAACTGTTATCGAACATTTTCATTTAATTGGTTGCGTTTATTTTAACTTGATATACACAATAAAGTGATCAGATTAAAAGCATTAGTCATTTCCATAACCCTCTCAGATATCCGAACTTTGAGAGCTCATAACTCCGGAACTATGCATTTCTGGATACATTATTTTAACTTTTTTTTTGCATAAAATAACGTGTTCTATCCCACCCATTTTTTTTTGTTTGGAGGAAGCCGTTAAGTAGACGAGCCAAAAAACGTATGGTATGATCATAGAACACGAAAGTGTTCTAATGAAACTATTTTTAAAACATAGCAAATATTCGCACTTAATGTAGAGTATAAAACCGGCTCTAAGTTTACTCACTGCACCTTGATATTTTCCAATTAAGAAGTATTTTTCGTCTGTGTCTTATTACCAAAAGCTTGTAGTGCCGCATACTCTTCAGTGTGTGCTTTCCTCATATGCCTGCGACAGTTAGAACTGCAAGCAAATGTAAGCTCGCAAAAATTACAGGAATAAGGCTTCAAGCCTGTATGCAAAATCATATGAGCTTTCAGAGTCGTGTCTCTCTTAAACGCTCTGCCACAATGATCGCACAGATGTTGCATTTTATCAGAGTGGACCGATAAATGACGTTTCAAAGTAGTACTGCAGCTAAGTTCTAGACCACAAATCGTACAGATATGTTTTATGATGCTATTTTTGGGAAGGTGCTTTCTCAAATGTCTTTCAAAATCATACTGGCTTTGAAGTGCACGGTTACATGTGATACATTTCCATTGATTGTTTACATGTAAGGCGAGCATGTGCTCGCAATATGTGGAGAACAGAGAAAATTTTTCCCCACATACAGCACAAGCAGCATCCATGGTATAATCTATGCGGATTTCATCTTTTTTTTTCCGATTTATAACCTTTGGCCTCCTTCGATTCCTTCTTATGACTTTTTTCAGGTTTGCTTCCTCTTCAGATACCAAGTCACTTTGAATATTTTCATTACAGTCGGTTATAGTATCAATATATTTCTCGTCATATGTTGGAATTTCTGTTTCTTTTTGAATTTTACTCTTTCTTTTCCTCCTCATACTTCTTGATTGCTTTGTGTCCTCCTCTGAGGAAGAATTACTTGGATTATACGCATTACAGTCCGTCATTGTTTCAAAAGGGTCATCCTCATCGTCTGGAGCATCACATTCTAGAGGTTCTTCATCATACTCAACTTGGTTCGTGGAAATACTTTCCCTTTTGATTGTAAAGCCTGTCAAACAGTCTCCTTGAGTACTTATTGGAACAACTTCTGTCATTGCAAGTGGTGTATACCCATTCTGTCTGTAGTCATCTAAGATATCGAATTTTAGCCGTATGGATCCAAAATCGCAACAATCATCCTGTGGTGTTTGAATCAAGTGTGCATACATCTGCTGCACCCTTTGTACACGTTCACTGAACTTTACGATTGACGAAAGAAATGAGTAACAATCCCCACACAATATGATAGGCATTTGATCTTCGTTGGACGTCTCAATACAGAAGTAATTCTTCAAAATTTGCTTCAAAGCCAACTTAACACCACCTTCTGTTGCAAAGGGTTGGTCTATCAAAGGTATGTTTACATGGTTTTCGGGAGTTTCTTTGGCACATAAACGGCACCAATTGCACCACTGAAGTCTTTTGCTATCCATTTCTCCTTCATCCAAACGAAAACTAAATATTATACTATATAACATGTCACATTGCTTTAAAGAGAGTTCAAAGAATACCTGAATTCTTTTTAATGTTAATCTAGTCCGTATTTTAAAAGATTTTTCTTTGGTAAAACATTTGTTTACAGACGAATGTGAGATGCCAGATTGTTGTGGAGACATCAGAGTAGCCTGATTTAGCAACTAGAGACATAAAGAAACTATTGTATAGAGAAGAAAATTTACTCCTGGAGTTGAATGCCAGTAAAGAAACCGAGTGAAGCGTGTTGTTTCTCTGCTCGCTCTCTTACTATCTTCGTGGAATATTGCAATACACGAGCAGTTTTCTGATGATGTTATTCTATCTAACTATAGAAATTCCAACCATATTTAAATAAAATTACATAAAGTATGAAATAATCAAGTTATGACGCGGGAAAGAAATGCGTTTGAGTGAATCGTGTCGACTTTTTTGGTTCTCTTCTACTAGGGATGCCAAATTGCAGTGGTTTTTTCTTCTCTACTTGTACATCCTTTTTGCTAGACAACAAAATTTACTCATGGAGTGGAATGCCCATAGACTAATACATACATAGATACATTTATTCTCTCAATAAATTAAATGTCATAGGTACGGTGGAAAGTAAACATTGGATGGTGGAAAAATGGGTTCAATAATACCAGATAGAGGCAATAGTAAACAACGTCTTACAAAGAAACAACAACCGAATTTCGTGTTTTTGTGGCAAAATAGTTGTGTTAAATACAATACAAATGTATACCAAGGATAAAAGTCAAGAAAAAAGTGCAAAATACATTTAAATTTTTCAGTTCTACACCAAACCGAGTGAACCTATGTTGTAACTCCACCTGGTGTAAGTTAATTTTAAATTTAATTGCTCTCATTTCCACAAACCTACAACGAAGAGTGTGAAATGAAACGTCAGATGAGAGAATAAATTTATCTATGTATGTATTAGTCTATGGGAACGCCAACAAAGAAAACGAGTGAAGCGGGTCGGTTTCTCTGCTCGCTCTCTTACTCTCTTCGTTGAATATTTCAATACACGAGCAGTTTTCTGATGATGTTATTGTATCTAACTATAGAAATTCGGAATATACCTGTCCAGACGGTAACTTAAAGCTGAACACAAAACGAGCCCTGCTGCAACATCGTTTAGTACACAGTAATGTTAAGCATTTTAAGTGCCAGTACTATGACGCAGTCTTTAAAAGGTCGAAGACTTTTAAAATCCACCTGCTATTGCATACCGGGCTTCGTCCATATAAGTAAGTGTCCTTTCTGTGAAGTTAATTTTCTAATGGTTCTAACTGTAGGTCTCGCAAGAAGCGTACGCATCCAAAAGAATTGGCCGAAGAAGAAGCTCTTGGTAAAGAGTGAGCCAACGCCTCTGCCTAAGTTGGAAGATCTAAGGCAGCGTAAGTAATACTGCTCTAAAAATATTAAAACAAACATAAACTCTTTTCAATACTTTATATTTCAGTAAAGGCATTGTACAACCCCGGAAAGTAAAACGACATAGTGTTGTTTTGCCACATCACCTTAGAAAACTATTAAAGTCGTCGAAAAAAAAAGAAAGAAGGCGACGAAGATTTTGATGATGCAAGCGCGGGAGAGAATTACACATATTAATTAAATAAACAAATTAAACAAATTTCAACATATTCTTCCAAGTGGCTCTATTCTTCGCCTTTTCTCGCCAGTTGGTAACACCAAGGATACGGAGGAATTCTTCTGCCTGGTCTTTCAGCGGAGTCTTGGTCGTCCTCTTTTCCTGCTTCCATCGGGTACGTTATCGAAAACCTTTCGCGCTGGCTCATCTTTATTCATTCTGATAACATGGCCTAGCCAACGCAATTGCCCTAATGTGATTCGCCTAGCTATGTCCACGTCAGAAAATGTAGAATATATAGCTCTGCGTTCAAGCGACGTCGGTACTCGCCGTTTTCTCTAACAGGACCATATGTTTTACGGAGAATTTTTCTCTCGAAAACTCCCAGGTGTTTTTCATTCGCTTGCGATATGACCCAAGTTTCGGAGCTATATGCCAAGACAGATAAATTGAGAGTCTGATATAGCTGGACTTTTGTCCGTCGAGAGAGAGCTTTGTTCCTAAACTGCTTACTGTGCCCAAAATAGCATCTATTTGCAAGCACAATTCTCCCATCTATCTCCAGGCTGACGTTGTTGTCCTTGTTCACAGCGGATCCAAGGTAAACAAATTCATCTACCACTTCAAAATTAAATCGGTTGTCAACGTTCAAGTGCGGACCAAGTCGAGAGGTTTGTCTAGTCGTTGAGTCCATCAATTTTGTCTTACCCTCATTAACAGCAATACCCACCTTCGCTGATTCTTCTTCGATTCTTTTTCTTTCTCGCAAATTTCGCCCAATGATGTCTATGTCGTCAGCATACGCCAGCAACATATGGCTTTTCGTGTTAATGGTCTTGTTCGTATTTACTGCAGCCTTTCTCATTATTATCTCCATTAAGATGTTGAAGAGATTGCACGAAAGTGTGTCGCTTTGTCGAAGTCCTCGCTTGGTACAGAATGGTTAAGTGAGGTCTTTTCCCACTTTCACTGCTGATTTGGTGTTGATCAGCGTCATTCTACAGAGGCGGATCAGTTTTGCCGGAATACCAAGTTCAGACATAGCTTCGTACAGTTTTCCCCGTATGGGGCTATCGAAAGCAGCTTTCTAATCGACAAAAAGATGGTATGTATCGATTTGCTTTTCGTGGGTCTTTTCCAGGAGTTGGCGTAGCGTGAATATTTGGTCTGTCTTGGACTTGCCTGGTCTAAAACCACACTGATAAGGTCCAATCAGGTTTTCAATAATTGGCTATAGTCTTTCACATAATACGCTCGACAAGACCTTATACGCGATGGATAAAAGACTGATGCCGCGTAAGTTGGAATAGACACACGGATCACCCTTTTTGAATACAGGACATAATACACTGAGACTCCAATCGTCGGGATCTAGAGGGAGGAAATCAAGATTTCGTCGACGACTGTGAAGAAACTGTTATATATATATGAAATTATTGGCAAGGTTTAGGCTCTGATATTGGAAAATATGTATTATATCTATGTGTTTAATATACCGACTTGTTCGACAATGGTTATATTCATTGCACCATGGCAAAATAAGTAAGGTAGGAGCAGTAGGAATTGAAGGCATTTTGTTTTTTTTCAGGAGTCGACCTTGTCAAATTCAGTCGATCGAAATTGTCAAGATGTATTTATTTCAGGTTATATCAGGAGGAATTGTTGTAATTTTCGGCAGCAACCAGAAGGACAAGAAAAAATTTTGTCTGATATTTTAACGCTACCAACTGTACTAGATACATTTTGGAATTGGAGTAAACAACATTTGACAAGGTCGGACCACAAGGACAAGAAAAAATTTAAATCAGCTGTTCTAACGCTTCCACCTGTAATAGATACATCTTGCATTGCACATTAAAGGCCGTGATAGATACATCTTGCATTGCACATTAAAGGCCGTGACTGATAGTGGTACGATTTATTCAAAAAATAATCTGACAGAATCTCATCACACTTGAAGAAAATCGCATCACACTTGAAAAAATCCGATCCAAGTGTGTTGTGGGTGCCAGACCTTCACACAAAAATGATGCAAACCATATGTTTTCACATAATGTAAGGTTGGATGCCAATACATCACGTTGGTTCTTTGGATTGCTTTTGATGATATTTTGGTTTCGTTTGTATTTACAACATACTCACTTTAATATTTTTCGACATATTGATTTATTTATTCTTTTGCACAACTATTATTTATTCTTTTGCACAACTACCTCACGAAAACTGAAATAATTTTAACAGAATAATAGCGCGTCTATTTTTGTATCAGCTGGCGTTGTTGTTATTCTTATCAGCTGTCTGCCAAACACAACCCTGATCGCAGAGAAAATATTAATTTTTTGCAACTTTTCAAAACATGAGCAAATCTAACAGACCTGTCAAAATTATTTTCGTTTCTCTTTCATAATTATTCGCATACAATCCAGACTATCCTATTTTTTCAGCACACATACGATTTTTGACAGATCCAAACACTAAATCTGATAGTGAGTCATGGCCTTAATTGATATCCAATTTTGCAAGGGGTACCGATGAGACAGCTGATCCAGTTAGTACTTGGAGAACGAATAGAGAATGTGCTATCACAGAAGACTCGTTGATAGGGACTGGGTTGCGGGGTGTGATTTTCAAACTTCTGCTGCCGAGTGTCAAGCCAGAAGTACAAAACACATCAACTGGGGGTAAATTTTGCCAACTTAATCGATTAAAAAAAGGGATATTCAGTGAAAAAAATCAAAATGTAATGAAGTGTTAGAGTAAAGTTATTAGTGTAGATCCCAATTAACACGAAAATTTTTAAAATTAATGATTGCTCTCATTCTCTATATGTTTTCCTCGTAGGTCTCGGAGCTCGTTAGTACAAAAATCAACTAGTGCACACTCTTAAAGTATTACTCGGTGCAATTTTGAATTCGATTACTACATCATAATAGCGCATACTAATTTTTGAAAAAAGGCTTACGTCTGCTTTGTTTCACCTGGAACGTATAAAAAACAGATATACCAATACTAATTTACTTTTTAATTCATTCTTAGTTGGTTTGAAATTATTTTTTTACCACCATTTATATATATATGTATGTGTGTCGTCAACCTCAAATTGTTAAACATTGAATTTGTCTAAATTTCATGTATAATTTTATTCGTCAGGTGAGTAGTTTGATTTCATTTTCTTTATATTAATTGTAATAATAACATGTTAACATGAGGAAAACACATCATTAAATATATCTTTATATTTTTGTAATTTTAAGAATTATACGTACATACATCAATTTGTAGTAGTATTTTGTAACCAATTATGGCCCAAAGGGCTCGGTTGCTATATGAGTACCAATAAATAAAAATAAATAAACATAAAAAGAATTTGGTTGAACAAATGAAATGCTCAAAACTTAAACGTGGAACAATTGAGGTAATTCCTTTAGAATTCTGTTAAAGGAACATGAGGCAAATGTACATCCTACAAATATCTCATTTGACGCTATAAGAATGAGTTGATGGATGCTCAACTGCATAGATTTCTTGTATATGAGTGAGAATCGTATGAATACTAGTCACACAATTTAAAAATTTTTGTTATATTGTTTATATTGTTGTTTATATATGTAACCCATCCCGGTATTATAGGTTTTTTTGAATGCTATTTTGTCAACTTTAACGCCCATGTACCAGCTACCACTTTCATTTCGTTTCACTTTCCTCTTTCATTCCACAAAAGTGAATGTTACCTGTGATAGCTTTCATGTGAAAATACGTTTCCGAAATTTTGTTAGAATTAACTTATTTCTCCAATTTCACTGATTGTTTGATTTGTTATTGGTAATACTCCAAATATACATATAATTATAGTAAACTAGCTGACCCGGCAGACTTCGCCCTGCCGACAAAAGTATTCAATATTGTCATGGCCACCAATGAATTTACACATCATATATGGAGAAAACAAAGCGCCACCTATTTACAAAATTCTGTGCTATAAACATAAATTGGGCGAATACAAATCTAATATGAAAGTTTCATCTCATTCGGTCCAGTAGATCCAGAGTTTAGCCCGTGCAAACACCCGACATTCATTTTTATATATGTATATGGTAGATAGAAGATTGTTCTAAAAAAGGTGTTGATATAACAAAATCGATAGCATCCTTTTCAAACATTTATCCTTAATTTAATTTTTACTCAGTGAACATTTTTTTAATACATAAAAAGTTCATTCACTTTAATTCCATCCAGCATTTGCAAGTGGATCATTTTCGCCGAATTTATGGTGAAAGTGAAAGTTATCACACCTATTGCGTGAAAGCGTTTCATTTCCACTCATAAATGAAAGCCAGCACAGGGGTGTACATTTCGGCAAATCAAGTGTTGTCATAAAAATGATACAAAACTTATTGCAAAATTATTGTTGATTTTTAACTCGCGTGAGAAAAACTTGGAATGAAATAAGAAAATAAGAATAAATGCACAAATCTTACGACAAATGGCCCAAAAAATATGTTCTCCAATGTTAGGAACTGTGGTTGAAATTAACACGTTACAAACAATATTGTTAGCTGTAAGTGGACAGTCCTGAAGTTGACTGAAGTTGTAGTGTATTTAACATCGAGCACAGAATAAGTACCTACGGTAAAAGTTTACAATGGGAATATATGGTTGGTGAATACGTTATTGACTTATAGTAGGTACATATGGTAGGTAACTATGGTGAGTACCTAAGGTAGGGGTACCTACGGCTAAGCACAGGTTACCATAGGTCAGGTGCCAAGAAGCCATTTGTATACAGATTGTCGGTGAAAAAAAAACGATACTCAAAATGTAACTTGGTTAATTTTTTGCTACGGAAACCACTTGCGATTTAATGAATAATTTTAAGGTTTAGTATATATTAATTGAATAATATTCACGCGAAAAATCATCCTTTGCAATTTTCGCCAAAGGAACACACAGGGAAAAGATTAGTTGGAAATCAACTCCGGCATTGGAAATTCCATAATAAAGTCTATATTTTGATTAGAATTCATAATTATCAAACATCAGAATTATTTGTCGTGTTATTGATAGATTAAAAATAGGTCTTACTAAATACAAGTTGCTACTACCGAACTTTAGTTGTATTAACGAATTTGAGTATTTGTAAAACCTCATTCATCTTAAATGGAAGATACAACTAATAAAAAGTACAATATTAGAATTCGTGTTCAAATATTAGTTACTGTAATCATAATTTAGTTTCTATTACAAAAACACTTGTTACAAAGATATGTATTCGATTTTTCACAATACGCTTTGTTGTTAAAGAGAAACTACGTATATTTGAATGTTACACGAGGACTTTACAGAAAAACTAATATTTTAAACAGAAAGTGATAAACAAAGTTGCGAAAAAACAATAAAGTATATAGATATCAGCCAGCGAAGAATACATATTGTCATAAATTGTGGTGAAGTGAGACTTTTCAACAAAATTGTTGAATATGACGCCACTATTGACGCCTTCACAAACACATGCAGACAATTGTCGACACTTGGCTGGAGGAACTATTATTGTGGATGACACAAATTAACTTAAACATACATATGATACCCAGGGTAACCCATCCCCATTTTTGATCGAAAATATGAAAAATTTAGAAAGATTGTCTATATTTGTTTTTCGATTGGACGATCCGTTTTCGAGATATAGAAATTTGTTCATATTTTCGATAAAAAAAATGGGCACAAAATATGAACCCTGATTATAAATAATAATAATTTTGTTTATATTTAAATATAAAATACACAATTTTAATAAAAAGTTATTTTTTTTTTACATTTCTTATTATTTTTTACATTTTTAGTTCATCCAACTAATTGAGTATTCACCACTACAGGATAATTTGATTGCTAGAACTAAAACTAAAACTCGAACTAAATATTTCAGGTCTTGAAAACAAAACTAATTTACAAATCAATTGATATGCACAACATTTGGTGATACTGAACACAATTATTGGTAATCACAACAGAATAATGTGATAGTCCAAGGAACGGCCAAATTGTAGTTGGCTGTAAATATAGTTGTGACAGCGAATCTCTTCTCTGTGTGAATAGGAGGGCTTGGTACGAAGAAAACATTTTGACATCAGCAGAGGAACTTTTTGCAGAGGCTGTAGGAATAATATGTTAATCTCCTCTTCTGACTTCGCCGACAATCTATTCAACATTCCAATCCACAATTTAAAAAGGTTTATAACGTTGTGTTCCCAAATTCCGAAGCGCCTGCCCGCAGTTAGCGGCTATCTTGTCAGCGCCTGCTCCCCATGTGCGTAGGGGTTTTAATCAAAACTAACTCTATCAATCTGGATGTCACACGTAATATGCCTGCGGATTAGGGACGGATTTAGTATTCATGTGACCTAAGGATCCTAAGGACTATCGGTAGTTAAAACCTAGGAAAAATCCAATACTTGAAACGATACTATTAGTTTTTATTTCTTACGTATTATAAGGAAACATCGTTACTCTTACGTGATTCTTCAATTTGTCTCTATATTCCATTTCACTTATAAAAACAGGATAACAATTATGGAAGTATTACAAGATTTCGATAACATATGGATGTGTCAGTTGCCAAAATGACTAAAAAATTACGAAACTGAAGTTTTCAAATAAATTCAAACTAACATCATTCGGTATTTGATGAAAATCGATCGTGTCAAAATTGAGTACGATTTAACTGTATAAACGAAAATTATTAGCATAATTCCTAATATTGTAGAACAAATATTTTACTTATAAACTATTTAATGGTAGAAAAGGGGGAATAATTAATTAATATACATATTTGCACAAAAAACATCATTATTATGTCAAATCGTATTCGATATAAATCGACCGATTTTCAGCACATACGGATATTTTCCTACCGTTTTATCTATTATTGCATCCCGAGAATTCCCGCCAGGGATTTCCATGGAATTTCGTTCATTTCCAATTTCTGCATTCCCGGGAATTTTATCCGGGAATCCCGGGAAATTTCCAAAAGAATGCAATGGCATATTTTAGCTAATAAGTGTAATATAGCAAGCTCTTCCTGCACTAGGCTATTCCATATGTTAAACATTTTTGTGTATTCGTAAAATATTGGTATCAGTTCACTGAAATTAAACAATTATTGGTAGATTTTCGTTATTTGGATAACATTGCTACAATGAAAATATTCATACTTCCGACGATTGTATCGTTGCTGCAATAAAGCATTTTATACACCATTTTTTGAATGTTTAGTGGTGCTTGGCTCCAGAAACTAAATTTTTGTTGCTGCAACGAATACACCAATTGTTCATTTTGGAGAAAAACAAAGGAAGAATAATGTAAGTTTTTGAGGTTTAAACTTTTGTTAGCCCGAGACCCTGGAAGCCCTCAAGGTCAACATTCGACACGAGTGCGAGAATCTGTCGCCCGAAGTTCTCGCCGAAGTGATGAAAAATGCCATAAAACGAAGCCCGTATGGTAATCAATTGTGACGGCGCCCATTTAACCGATATCATCTTCTCAACTTAACCAAAAGGTTCAAATAAACATAATAAAAAACAGAATCGAAGTTTTTCATTTAGAAAAAAATGAGAGCCAAACAACATCGGATGACTTCTTTTGAAATACCTTGTATTACTCTATGTTTGATCTTAGCGTTCATTGATTACAAGAGGGTTGGGCCATTCGGGTATTTGACTATTGTTGTTATTGTTGATACATTGGTGTCGGAAGTGATATATAGGAAGTCGCTTTCATGAAGATGGTGTTATTTTCTAAGACAAGAGAGCACAGACTTTATATTTAATAAGACACTTATTATTATGCAACATAGTTTAGAGGGTGTTAGGATGAAATGGTAACTTAACAGCAAACTTAACCTTATTCCTGTGAAAGCCTTTATTTACTTCAAGTTACGCCATAGTAGATCAATAAATTATAAAAATTTTAAGAAATTATTTAGTTTCCATCTACGATGGTTTAATAAATGAATGGCGTGTATTACCAGCTGTAAAGACTTTGTATACCTTACACCACTCTGTAATTTAAATACCGTACAACACATTGTGGTACATGATGAAAAATCAAAAGCGACCTTTTGGCCCAAGGACGAAGCTTATATTAACTGAACCATGGCTCCAAAATCCACATAGTTCAACCGATTTTATTACTACGGCATTAACATATAAAGAGCCCTTACCGCCAAAATAACTTAAACGACAAAAATAAAATTTTACAGTAGAAGGTTTTTTCTAATGTAAACAACAATCAAATGTTCATTTAAGTTAGAATTGTTTTTGCATTAATTTCGTAACGTTTTCATATATATATTTTTAAATTCCACTAAAAACCACAAATTTAAAATGTTGTCGTTTAAGATATTTTGGCGGTCAGGGCTCGATCTATGCTGAAACTAGACCAAATCGATCCATATTTTGATATTGCCCCACACAAAGGGTCATGTAGATCGTTATCTGACTAATAAAATTTGGAAAAATATTACCAAAATATTTTGTTAACATGATAGTGATGCGACAACTTCGATTACATTCTTATTTGGTATCAAGAAGAGTGGTAAACCGATATTAAACTTTAACGATAGCTGATGTTCATTCTCATGAATGACAAATCTATGGTTCGCTTAAAAGGCGCCCGATTACATATTCAAGCTTCATGGAATTGAAACTGAAACTTTATGTACGAAATCGACACCATTAAGTTTACCTCAGATTGTGCCACAAAGCGTCGCTAAACATTTGTCGGTTATATATAAACATAGCGTGCTGTATGTCATTGGACTGATGAAGTGACAATGTAGTTTGTAAAAAAGCGTTAGTTTTTCCACATCACTTATAGATTTGGAGATGGTTGGTGTAAAACTTCCGTAAGTTTCACAGAAATTAGGCAGCCAAATTTAAAATAGAAGTCCGTCAAATGTTAGATGTCGCAACACATTGTAATAGACATAACTTTTTATGACACAAAATTGACTTAAAAAAATCCAAACAAGTTATAAACTAAGGGACTCACATTTCAACAGGGAATTTCCGGATGCCTGGAAATTTTTTTATTTGCGAATTGTGAATATGATAAAGTCAAATAAGAATAGAAGAGTTTCCACAGGGATACTCTTCCTAGATATTTAAAAAGCATTTTATTCCATCTGGCACGATGTGCTTGGACACAAGCTTCACAAAATTAAATGCCCACTTATTCAAAATTTCCTTACGGACAGCAGATTTGTTCAGCAGTAAACTGTATCCCTGCTGGCAGGCCCGTGCGCACGGGGGTTTGGGGGTTAAACCTCCCCCGAAAATATTTCGTTTACTTGTAATGCAAAATAATTTTTGTATTTAGTTTTGGTAAAGTGGTTAAACCCCCCCTCCCGAAATAAATTCCTGCGCACGGCTGGAGTTCCACAGGGATCAGTTGTTTCTCCATTATTATTTCCGCTGAATGCTTCGGATTTTAAACCTCCGGTTGGAAACGAGAAAAAATCCCAAGCTCTTTTATTTCAATTTAACAAATCTCCAAGAAGAATTCCGTATCGAAAATTGAAGGTACTGGGAAGAGAAATTACCTTTTCAAAATCAATAAAATATCTTGGAATCACTATGGACCAGAAATGATCTTTTAAGGACCATCTACAGGCGGTTTGAAGGCAATTAAAGGCAATTTTATGTGGTCGAGCATTAATCAGATACTAAATAGAAAATCAAAACTGAATATCAAAAAAACAAAGGCTTCTGTACAAGTTATGCATTCGACCAATTCTGACATATGGCTGCCAGATCTGGAAAGATTTTCCGAATACCCACAAAACTTATTTAAAACAAAAATCTTAAAATAATTTACAATTTACCTTCAAAATTTCACACTGCATAGGCGATCCAAACAAAAAATGATCCACGACATAATAAGTGATTTGACACTGACATTTAATGACAAATGCAGAAGGTCAAACTACGCCCATCTGAGAAGTTTGATTTAAAAATGACTAATCTACGCCATAAGATTATTATAGATTAAACTAGTTATAGATTTTAAAACTTCTAGTTATCTTTATTTTGTGATATTAAATGTAGGGTTTTTACTATGTTTTTCCCCTATGAAATGTTTTTATTTTAATAAGTTAATCATTAATCAATTAATTGTAACCATTTGTTGAAATATCTTATTTTTGATAAATTTATACTTGTTGATTTATATTTTATATTTGATAAATAAAAATATATTTTAGGTCACTGGTCTAAAAGCCCGATTCATTTAGTCGCGGCTGAAAGTGTCTTTCATACATTTAATGATGCTTTCAGTTTTCTAAAAAAAATTCGCAATTTGCCTGTGGCGCTACGTACTTCAAATCTTTATTACACAAGAAGTTGATTTTGAAGCAGTCGGCGTTGGACCCTTCCCAGAAAAGAAAAGGAGCTTTATTATAGAAAAATCAATGAGTGTTCGAACTCACAGGCGATGTGTTAACACCTTTTTGTTATACGGTACCTGTTCGATTTCTATGAACACATTAGTAAATGTTACATTGGAAAATAGGAAAGAATAGTTTTTGTGCTGAAGGCTCTTTTGCTATTGCACTTTCTTTTTTCTTACATGTGCTTTAACAATATTTAGCTCACTGAAATAATTGTTTTTGTTTTGTCATAAACAGAGCGACGACAAAAAGTACTGAATAGTATAGAGAACTTATTGAGTCTGAGTTAAAGACCATAAACAAGTCTTATTCTCTTTATAGAATATTTCAATTTAAATGCACCATTTCGACAATGTTATTATGTTATTACAACAACCACGTATGTGATACTAACGCTGTGTGTTGTTTGCATGTGTTCACTTTTATAGATTGCTCTACCCGTGCCTCTAGATGTTAACACATCAAAAACCTA
This sequence comes from Phaonia tiefii, assembly GCA_963931995.1. Lineage (NCBI taxonomy): Eukaryota > Metazoa > Arthropoda > Insecta > Diptera > Muscidae > Phaonia > Phaonia tiefii. The sequence goes on from OZ008368.1 coordinate 3,858,349, forward strand.
TTCCGAAGCAGCGAAGCCGGTGTCGGACCCTCCGCAGAGGAGACTATTCCTAACACCGGATTGTGATCGGTCTTGCTTACAACTATAGTGTTTAAAACAGAAACCGAGGAACCTGATTTTTAATGTAAAACCAAATGCCGGTTTAAGAAAAAACATTTTCGAATAACCGGTTTTTTTGATATAGAGAAACCTATTAATTAAATTACACTTACTTACTCTAAACAAATTTCGCAGAACGCATACTGAAAACAGTATCAATCTGACCTCTCCCCATCAATACTGCAAATACTGCCTTCAATTTCAGTTGATGTCTTTTTAAAATTGAATTGATGTCTTTTAAGTTTCAATTGATGTATTTTAAATATCAATTGATGTATCTCAAATTTAAATTGAAGTCTTTAAGTTTTAGAGTTTTTTAAATTTCTTTTGTGAGCATTAAAATTCAATTGAAGTCTTAAATTTTAAATTTCAATCGACTTGTTTTAAGTCATATTTACCGTACTGCCGAATTTATTTCTCGAATAGTGGAGAGAGATCTTAACTGAAACGAATCCATGATACTGGTTTGCCGAGATGGTATGTTGTTGCAAGGCATACTTTTAGGCGCAAGATGGATCGCCCTATTATTTACAGTCGGTCCCATTAAGCTTACTCTGAATTATCCATTAAGGATAAGTTAAGGGTTTAATCGTAACTATATATAAGTACATATATATATACTATGTATGAGGAAGTAAAATTCAACTTATCATTTGATTTATTATGTTTGTTGTCTTTATTCCTGTTCTCTTGTCATTTAAGAAATCAATTCACATTTAGCCGTTTGAAATTGTCGATTCTATCCAGAACTGATACCGTCAGTTGGTTAATAATCTCCTGTTGTCTCTTCGATAGATCATAGTTCTCCACACTTCTTCGGGCGACATAATGATTTGGTAGATTGACCTGCAATTATATCATATAAATTTGATATTATATGCGAAGTGTTTCACTCTACTGACCTTATGTCTCGCAATGGATTTCAAAATCAGCCACAAAACATAGAAACTGAACCACACGGTGAAATACAAGGGTATGTACCACAACTTACGTCCTATATAAAAGTAGCTGTATTTCTTGACTCGAGGCTCTGGTTGGGGCTCTGGCAATGGAGGCTCAGGCAATGGAGCTTCTGTGGTGGTTGGGGGCGGTGGTTCAATATGGTGATGATCATGATGGTCGTCGTCATAAATGATTTCAGGATAATGGGGGTATACAGGGAAAGAGGGAAACGAATGATGATATGGATATGAATGAGAAGAATCATGATCTAAAATAATTTCTGGATGATGATGGTGATGATCATGATCAAATTCAATTTCTGGTTGAGGATCATCATGATGATGCTCATTGTGATCATGATCATGATCATGAGGCGGATGTTCTTGGGCAGCTTCCGGATGTGCTTTAAGCCATTCCGGTGGTGGTGTGGGATATTCCTTTGCAGTGTCATACGAGTGATCATCGTGGGGATCGTCATGTGAGTGTTCTGCAATAAGAAATGTACATTAGAATTTCTCTTAGGACTCGATGTCTAGAATAAATACCATCTTTCATATCCATTGAGACCATGGAATCCATATCATTGGAGTTGTCATTTCCATCCAAAGCGCTGGCCGGTAAGACACCAATTGAATCATTTATATCGCCGTTGTCTGCATCAGCCCCATTGTCGCCACCATCGTCATCGCCATTACCATCACTAGTATCCATTGGATTTTTTGTATCTCCATTATCGTTGTTGTTAGTGGGTAAATAACCAAGACTTAAAGGTCCGGCGTAATTGTACCCATTATCATTAGAGCTGGCTGTAGCCAAAGGAAGCGTTGCGTCCTTTAATGGACCCGATGGAGGCGGCGAGTACGAATTCACTATATTGTTTGGCAGACCTAATTTGTTGTCTTGTCCCGGAAAGGGATAATTTGCATTATTGGGTGGAAATGAATACAAGTTTTTGGGCGCCACATAGGAATTCACCGTATTAGAGGAGGCTGGAATCTTTACAGATCCCGTATATGTGGGAGCATGATTGTGGTGATGATAATTATGATTGTGATTACCCGATTTGAGTTGATGCGAAGCTACTGCTTCACTAGGTGAAAAACGATCTCTGAACGAGCCTGTAAAAAAAAATATCAAAGAGGATTATCAGTGTTGTATGTGTGTTCCTCAACTTTGTTGATATCAATCTGTACTTGGCTTCGTAGCGTTACTTACCTTTACCCCGGAACTTATCAATTTCTGCTTGGCTTGGCGCCTTTTGTGGATATACAGCCTGGGGATATACCGCAATTTTGGCAACATTCGGCGCGAATGATGACGGTGATGGCCTTCGTGCCGCTACAGGTTTACCTTGGCTACTACTGTACACGGGACGAGGTGAATTTTTGATTAATGGCGTGATAAGTTGACCAAAGGGATAACCAGTATGATAATCGACAGCACGACCAGTAGCAATATTTTGTTGTTCCTCTGCTGCGTTATAGTTGTTGTTCTTATCATTTAGTTGCTGCTGTGGTTGTTGCTGTCTCTGTGGCTGTTGCTGTTGAATATTTATGGGATTTTCTGTCACCACTTGTGCATCGTTGCCATTGTTGATGCCGTTACGGTTGCTGCTGTCCATGTCTGCGCCGTGTGCCCCGTAAAGAGCAGCCCCATTAGGTGATAGTGTAACATATAGGGGTTGCTTATCGCCATCATCCACAATATCGTCAACAACAGCATCTCGATTTGTTTGTTCATTTGATTGTGGCAACGGATTATATTGTTGCTGTTGCCTACCGCCATCAACGATAACATCTATGACGGCAGGTTCTGACCCCACCACAAAGGGCGTTGGGGCAGCAGGTGTAGTGGATATTACATTCTCACTCGAGTTAAAACTAAAATATGCAAAGCGTTTTCAGGTATTTCAATGCACTGAATAATAATTTTATTTAAATGGAGCAGCATTATAAACCGATAAAAGCGTGGAACGTGTTCGTATTATGTCGGCATAATTTTGAGCAAATATGTCTTTAATTAATAGAGAACTAAATACACGCAAAGTTGCATACCAAATATTTCTTGTGGCATAAGGCAGGATATAATCCGAGGAAAAGGAATATTCGGAATGGGGAGCAGGTAAAATAAATGTATTAGAGTGAATTGCTCATGTATTTGTTTGTGACGTTCGGATCGGAATGGATCAATTTGGTATTCACAATTAAGACACACATATTGCACATACTTATTTTCGTCATCTTCACCTTTATGTATAAGTTCTACTGTATTCCACACCACTGATTCCTATACAATAGATCCACTCATCTACGTTTCGCCAAAACGAAGAATTGTATTTTAACCTGGCTACAGGGAGGGTAAAATTGTAGAGGATCCATAAAGTATAAACTAGCCTTAGCCTAAAGGCCTTAGGCGAAGTTTGGGACTGACGAAAAATAAGCTTAATTCGGAATTTAACGGCAATTTCAGCGTTAGGTTTTGCTAGATCCTTCGAAGACCAAATTCAAGGACTGAAACATCTTCATTCAAAATAGAAGCACCTATTGTTGGTACATATCATACCCCAGTAAATCACTGATTCTTGCATTTCCATTTCGCCCCAAAATTTTTTTGCAGTTACGAATAATATTTTTCATGTAAATTTAAATTCTGACTGAAAGTCGATTCTGAAAGTACATATACATAGGCGGTCTAATCTTGTTCTCCTTTGGGATTTTTGTTTTAAAATTTTGTTGCCCTGATCCTCCGATCCTTTTGCGATTGACAAATATACACCAACACCTTATGCACGACATTCGTTTTTGATAAGTATTGTTTGAATATGCAGTTGTTGATTTACCTCTTTGGAAATATTAAATCAAGATTTAAGGCTTTATAAATTTTGGGGCCTTCGCCATTGCCGCTACCACTGGAAGACACTTGTGAGTAGGCGGCTGTCATTACTAGGATATGGCATTGTATTAGTATGACGGTTGTAAGCTGTATTCGGGCTGACCTTTCAAACAACATTTTGTTGTTGTTGTGAAATTGTGAAAAACACCAACCGGTGGTATTTTTTGTATATATGTATATAAATTGTTCACGTTTCTATGTATTATTTATGTTCGTTCTACATCAATCGCTGAATACCGATAGTAAACGAATGCACTTCCGTTTCCTTTTCAATGTTATATGTTTCCGTTCCGTTGTGTTTCTAACTATCCGTAAAACAAGCGATGCTTTCTCCACACATGTTCGCACTACGCTCGAGGTTATTTGCAACTGAATTATGAACTACCAACTGAAATCATAATGATAAAATGTTTATATTTTTATTCTTCTCAGTTGGGTATTAGTGGCAGGTATCATGTAGTGACAACGCTTAAGATAAACAATACTGAAATCATTCTTCTTCACCTATATGTACATATATTCTCATTTGGGGAAACTGCTGCACTAAATGCCCTGATTTCCCAAATACGATGGTGTATGTACGTAGTATGTGCTACAAATACCCAGAACATTTTAGTTAGTTATCACCAATTATGCTTTCAATGCCAATTTCGCTCATGATCTGTTTAAGGTATCTTACACGGTGTAGTAGTGGTGAGAGAGTTTAATTACTTTCTTTCTTTCATCAAGCACGTGCTAATGAGTCTATCGCGACTCCTTCTACTGGTATATGGAGTTTACGAAATCTCTATGGGTGAGTTAAGAAGTCTGTTTGTGTAACGAATATTGTTGGCACACATGTGTAAACACATTTTGTTGTTGTCAGTTATAGACAATTGTACAAACAAGATATAGCTCGGTATTCGTATGTATGGATTCCCAGTATAAAGCCCTAATTGTATCGTGGTTACATTTCACTTCAACATGTTTTGAAGTGGGAATTTTTGGGAAATTTCTCCTAAGGACTTGTATATTCTAGATGTAGGGCAGATGATCGGGAAACACAAGTCGACTTGAATTCTGAAATAACTTAAGCCGCCGCTATTGCCTCAGGTGAAGTTCAAGAGTTGTAACGAAGAGCCGGTATGGAGTTCAAAAAACTTTAGCAAAAAAAAATGGCTAAGTATTGTTTTCGTTTGTAATTTACTAACTCTAAGATAAGGCCATGCTGTGCGATCTCTTCAAAGTAATACATATTGAGACTGCAGACAATTCATTTAAATGATGCAGGGTCGCTAAGCAACAAAGGTTGTTAAAGAATTAATTTCACAAGATTTAAAAGAAAACAGTTTCGGAGCTGTGGAGTGTGGCCAGATTTAGACGAGTCTCGACTCCAGCATTTTGAAAATGTACAACTCAACACCGACTCCAGCTTATTAAATGGGCACGTCTCAACTCCGACTTCAGCACTTAAAAAGTACGACTCCGACTCAGATATTAATAAAACCATTTTAATTCAATAATTCGAAAACTTTAGCTTTTGAAGAAAATTCTGAACTTAGGGTACGACTCCGATGCCAACACCAGGCAAATATTCCAGACTCTGACTTCACAGCACTGACGAGTATAATATCACTTTCATACCCTATCAGGTGACGATTAACCGTTAATTGTATTTTTCACATATGTATGTATAATTGTTGTGTTTGAAAACTAAATTCATCACTTTAAAATTTGCATTTTTCTTGTCAAATGTCACGCGTACAATCATACAAATTTACTGATCTCGATCACACTGTTATATCCGGACTATGTTCAACTAAGTGTTTGCCTTTACAGTGACGAAAACGGGTAATATTTTTATCAGGCCCTTATGCAATAACAGCATGTTGGATGCCTTTCGTAATAAGGTTTTGTAAAAGGGATCACCGTGGACCATAACCTCAAGTTGCTCAGCCAGATGGCAGGTAACTTATATTTTTTGATTGATTTCTTTTTGTGGGGCTACATGAAAGATTGTGTGTATTCTGTGCAGATCCACAATCGTGAGCAGTTACTTGCACGCATTGCGGAAGCTGCGGTGAAAGTTCGTGAAAAGATGAGTGAACTAAACGTGGCGGATGTGGTTCGCAAACGGCTGCTATTGTGTTTAGTAGAAAATGGGAACCACATTGAAAACTTCCTTTAACATCAAATGTTTTTTTCCTTATGTGTTTGATTCTTCAGCCAAAAATTTTAATAAAATAAAATCTTAAACGTGTTAATTTACAAAAACAAATAAATGCGTGCTGTTATTTCGCTTCCAAAAACAAAAACAAACATTTTTGCATTTCGGTAAAATGGTCATAACTTTGGAACCGTAAGACCTCTGGGCTTCGTTTAGGTCATTTTGGAAAGGTAAGTTACCTGCCATCTGGCTGAGCAAATTGAGGTTATGTGAATTTTTTTTCCATTTTTTTTTCGAAAGCTCTGTATCTCGGCGATTTGACTTGTTTCTACATTTTGATTCTGAAAGGCCTCTTAAAGACCTTTCCAACAAGCCCAAAAACAAAAAAATCCGACCACTGGCTCAGAAGTAAGCAACTTTACCCTACTACCCTCCGACCGCCAATCCGAAAATTTTGAACCCGTTGCCATTTCGCACCCTTGCATTTTCGGACATGGTCCTAGTGGACTTCTCTTCATGAAATGAGCCAAGGAATACGCTGGCGAAATTTGTCCGGAACTTCCTGAATCACCCTGTATATGAAAGTAAATTGTAAGAATTTAATTCGAAAATATTTGAATATGAATAACATAATACGAGTATGCACATTATCAGGGAATTATATGAACATATATGTTGTTACGAATTTTCTAATCGTCCATTTCTCGTTAATAGAACAAGATTCTTTTTAAACTACGATAAGTACAATAGTTCACTTTATTCTACATATACACTTTACAATAACATTTGTACTATTACTTATGTAACGCTGCGTACTTTAAAGCGTTTAATAACAGACTCACCCCATATTAGAGTAGTGTAGTTCACGAACGAACTAGTTCTATTGGACGATTCACTCTTGTTAACTCGATGAACTAGTTCACACTGTGCCACTCTTTTGTGCAGTAGTTAAATCGTAGATTAATATACTTACATAGATTTACCAACTCGCTCCTCGGTTTATTGACTGAGGGGAAGCGAAATTGTGGAAGTTGCAAGTTTTAATATCAGGAGTAGAATTCTGTCGCTGACGTATGATAAACACAGCTGAAAATGTTACTGTGAATGTGCAAAATAAAAAAAATAAATAAATGGTTTCCCATTACATCCCATGAAGGGACCGGGGAGAACTTCTCACAATCACTGAGCTGTGCGGTTTCCAGTTTTCACTCACTGATTGGGACCTACAGTTTTACACCGATTCCGAACGGTATTTTGAGAAGCTTTTTCATGGCTATATACTCGATAGTGTCGCCGTCACTATGCGAAGTGACCACCGCCGAAAGAAATTTTTTTTTTGAAGGTGGTCAGAGCAGGGTTCGAGCCCAGGATCTCATGTACAAGAGCCGCGCACACTAACCATTGCACCACCGACGGCCATGTGCAAAATACGTATGTAAATATATAACCAACGTGAATACACAAAATTAAAAATGGAGAACTTTGTTCGCACAAATTGTTGTAATTAAACAGCGAAACAATTGACAGAAGTTCGTTTCCTCACGAAAGGGAAACTTCAGATGAGACGGATAACAATTCTATGTATACATTAATCTATGAGTTCACTGGTTTCAGCGGATTTTTTATTTCAGTCGTGCAGTTCTCTCTGACATTTCTAAGTTCATGCTCTCTTTGTCTTACTCAATTTGCACAGAGGAACCTAATGTGACAATATTTGTGGAATGGATGTGTAACCGGCCTATACACATTAACTACAGGGCTACTTTTGTTCCAAATTAAAATTAAAACAAAAAACATTACATAAACCTCAATATTTCGGAATCGGAATAATCCAATCGTTAATCAGATTCCAATTTGTACTTCCGCGTAGGCTTGTGTGTTTACCAATCTTATTTCATCCAGGCCCCACTAAAACACATCAAAGATTCTGAAAAAATATAATATTAAATATACCTAGATCCCTATACATATATATAAAAAACGGGAAAAGGTAATAAATATTTACTGAGAAGATAAATTTGACTTTATTCAAAAGATTATAATATTTGACTTTTTTTCATTTTCGTATTTACCAGAACAAATGTATGCAAAATAGTAATTAAACTGTTCAATACACGTTGCAAAAAATAATACTTCAAATAATCAACACAATTCATTCAAAAAATTATATATAAAATTAGAAAAAAGATAAATCAATGTGATGATTGCGCTTGATGAAGGCTTATTAATTGTTTGATGTTTGGTTTAATTTTGGTTAATTTTAAACGTAAATCACCACGTTTGGTGATTTCTAGGCGATTTCTTTTTTTGTGACCAAATCATTTACTGCATTAAAGCCACATTCCACTAAGTAAGATGATGGGAATGGCAACAGCAATTTTCGAACAAGGCACGTTGCATTTGCATAATTTTTCAATGTCTCGTCGCAAAACCATGCCATTGTCCCTTTTATATCAAATAAAGATTTGATTGATTCATCATTTTGCATTTCGCAAAGTTCTTGTTGGTATTGCGTGGTGACATCATTTAAATTTGCCAGCATTGGCTGAGTTATCCAACATGGAATCTCAATTTTTCTTAAATCAGAAATCTTTCGTTCAAATCAGAGGCCATCTTACTGAGGTGATCGGCAATAAGTTACATCATCAGTTACATCACATTTACTGAGCCAGTAAAACTGATCAAATTTTTTGGCTGAGACATTCTTTTCACTCAATTGAAGTAATGGGATGCAGCCAAATATTTTCGCCTTCGCTTTAACAGGTGTCTTATTTGCTCCTTGCAGTTGTTTGTTTAATATATTTAGCTTTTCAAATATATCTGTTAAATAACTAATAAATGATACGCCATCTACTGTTTGTAATTGTTCCATTTCAGGTTTGTCATTCAAAAACTCTTTTAGAATAGCAAAGAGTCTCAAACAATTCCCCTGTGACAACCATCTCACCTTGGTGTGAAGCAATAGTCTTACAAAGTCGGCATTTTTATTCTCACAAAACTGTTTGAAGAGACGTTCACATTTGGCATTAGCTTTTATAAAGTTAATACAAATTATTACTGAGTTCAAGATCTCGTTTAAAACAGGTGACAGTTTTTTGGCAACTAAATTTTCTCTATGTATAACACAATGCACAAACAACATTTCGGAATTGTCATCCTTCATTAATTTTAAATACCCATTTTTCTTGCCCATCATAACAGGAGCACCGTCTGCAGAACAAGACATAATATTTTTAATAGGTATTTCTGCTTCAAATAAATAGTTTTTTAGTGAGTTGTATATTTCGGCGGCAGTAGTAGTAGTTTCCAAAGATTCGCAGAACAACATTTCTTCAGCAAATTCACCGTTTTCAATATATTGTTACGAATTTCCTTATTCGTCCTTTTTGCGTTGTTTTATTCCCAATAACAAAACAAGGTTCGTTTTAAATTACGATAATTACAACGGTTTAACTTCCTTTTATTTTACTTATATAGTACAACAGTTTACTTTATTTATAACACTTTAACAAGTCTTATATTTTACTATCTATTCGCGTTGCTCACTTTACGGGGTTTAATCACAAACTGAACTCTCCATTCAAAAGACCTCCGCTATTTATACCAACTTACCATACTCAAATGAAGGTATATCTAGCGAATTCAAGAACCTTCTAGATGTTGTTGTTGTTTCTTATCTTTGTAGAACAATCTCGAACACAGGAGAATTATCTTTACTGAGGTGAATTCATGCTACTGGTTTAGCGAGCTGGTACGTTGTTGCAATGCATACTTTCAGGCGCAGCGCTAACCGCCTGTTATTTACATACTGTTAGTAAAGTCATTAACAGCAAGCAAAAGCATTTACTTATTCGTTACACTGCCCCCCACTTAAGCCTGTTCGTCCCGAACAGGTTTAACCCTCCGTCTTTCCAAATGCACGACTTTCATTTTAGCTCTTGGACTTTGGCTTTTCTGGATTCTATAAACCACGTCATTTATTCGTTGGACAACCTTGTAAGGGTCTTCCCAGTGAGTCTGAAGTTTTGGAGATAAACCCTTCTTGCGCTGTGGGTTGAACAGTAAAACTAGCTGGCCTTCATGAAATCCTTCTGAATTTGCCGCTCGGTCGTATCTGGCTTTCATTTTGTTACTGACCATTTTTAATTTGTTGCGCATAAATTCATGGAGATCATTAAGATCCCCCGTATCATGGTAATTGATATCACTGTTCGCAGGGTCAGACGCTGGTATGGTACCGAACTCCAAATCTCCAGGCAACTTCAGCTCATTTCCGAAAATGACTTTAGCGGGTGTTAGCGTGGCCGTCCTATATGCCAAAAGGAACTTCGGTATGTGTTCATCCCAATCTCTTTGATCTGCGCTGACTACTTTTCTTAGGTATTCTTCAAGAGTTCGGTTGAATCTTTCAACCATTCCGTCAGACTGAGGATGCAATGGTGTTGTTCTTGTTTTACGAATACCGTATGACTCACACATTTCTTTGAAGATGTTCGATTCAAAATTCCTACCCTGGTCCGAATGGAGCTCCGAGGGGACACCAAAACGGCATATCCAGTTATCCACAAACACTTTAATTATAGTCTTCGCTTCCTGATTTGGAACAGGGTATACTTCGGGCCATTTACTGAAGTAATCCATAACCACTAAGACGTACTGGTTTCCAGAGCTACTGACTGGAAATGGACCAGCCACATCTATAGCTATACGCTCAAAGGGTGCACCTGAGTTGTATTGCTGCATGTGGCCATGACTTCTTCGCGTTGGTCCCTTACCTGTCATGCATTGGGTGCAATTTGCTATCCAATCGGCTACCGCTTGTTGATAGCCAATCCAGTAGAACCGTTGCTTTAGCTTTTCAATGGTCTTGGTTATTCCTAGATGTCCTCCACTCGGGCCATTATGGAATTCTGTCATTATCTCTTTTTCCTTGGAGGCAGGTACCACTATTAACGTTTTGACTATTTTACCATCCCCACTTTCCCATAACCGGTATAGGCAACCTTCCAATAATTTTAGGCTGTTCCACTGGGCCCAGTATGCTTTCATCAGGGGGCTCTCTGAGGCGATGTCATTGCATGTTGGTCTTTCACCTTTTTCTTTTGCAGAAATGATTTTTGCCAGTGCAGGGTCGCTTCTTTGTGCTGTTGACCAGTCTTCGTTGGATTCCAGGCGAAGCAGACGTACGTCAATAATGTTTTCTTTCACCTCTGCTTTTGAGCAGTGTTTGCATTCCAGCTTGCATGGACGACGTGACAGGGCATCAGCATTACCGTGTTTTCCTCCTTTTCTATGCTCAATGCTGAAGTCATAGCTCTGTAGCCTTTCAATCCAACGAGCAAGTTGGCCTTCGAGGTTCTTGAATTGCAGTAGCCATCTTAGCGCTGCATGATCGGTTCTTAACTGAAAAGGCTGGCCGTAAAGATACTTGTGGTAGTGTTTCACACATTCTATGACTGCCAGTAGCTCTCGTCTCGTAACACAGTAGTTTTTCTCTGGCTTTGAGAGTATTCGGCTATAGTACCCAATAACTTTTTCCTGGCCATTGATTTCCTGCGAGAGCACGCCACCTATTCCGTAACCACTCGCGTCAGTATCCAACATAAATTTCTCTCCAGCAACAGGATATGCAAGCAAACGAGCCGCGCATAAATATTGTTTCAGTTGGTGGAATGACTCTTCTTGTTTTTCGCTCCAACAGTACTCCCGATTTTTCATTGTCAACTTTTGAAGACTTGCAGCCACTGTGGCGAAACCCGGCACAAACCGTCTGTAGTACGTACAGAGCCCTAGAAAACTGCGTAATTCATGGAGATTCTGCGGTCGTGGCCAATCCTTCACTGTCAGGATTTTGTCTTCATCGGTGGAAATGCCATTTGCTGTCACTCGATGTCCCAAGTATTTTACTTCTTTCTGGAACAGAGAACACTTCTTCGGGCTGAGTTTCAATCCAGCCGCGGTTATACGTTGAAGGACTTCTTTAAGATTCTTCAGGTGTTCATCGAATGTTTTCCCCATGACAATGATGACTTCTAGGTACACCAAGCCTGTTCGCCAATGAAGTCCTTTCAACACGCACTCCATTAATCGCTCGAAGCTGGCTGAAGCATTACAGAGTCAAAATGGCATTACTTTGAACTGCCACAGACCATCCCCTACCCTGAATGCAGTTTTCTCCTTGTCTTTCTCGCTGATTTCTGCTTGCCAATAGCCACTTTGCAAGTCCAGCGTGGAGAACCATTTTGTTCCTGACAACGTATCCAATGTGTCATCAATTCTTGGTAGTGGGTAACTGTCCTTTTTGGTGACGTCGTTGAGCTTCCTATAATCGACACAAAATCGAGTACTTCCATCTTTCTTCTTAACTAGTACCACCGGCGAGCTCCATGGACTTGAAGAGGGTTCGATTACACCATCCTTCTGCATTTCAGCTACAAGTTTCTTCACTCATCTCTTTTTGCAAGTGGAAGACTTCTGGGCGCCTGTTTTATTGGTCTCGCTTCCCCTGTGTTGATGTCATGCTTTACCATTGATGTCCTACCTTGGCATTCTTTTTTTAGGGCGAAGGCAGACGCATGCTTCCACAGTAATTGCTTTGCTTTGTTCCTATCAGATGGCTTTAGTTCTCGCACCCACTCACTGAGATGCGACTCCAGTACTTTCTGCTCCTTTTCAGATAGTTTGCTGCAGTCCGAATTAACTTCACAGTTGATGACCGCCTCGGCTGGTGTACATTCTGCAATTTCTGTACGGTCGCTGATCACCTCCTCGTTGTTGGACAAATTTAGAACTCGTACAGGCAAATATCCTTCATTATTATTAGTCTTTACTAGAGCTTTGGCAGTGATGATGTTATAGTTTTTTATATTTGCCGGTTCAACTACCCACAAACCGCCGATCTCAAAATCTCCCTCCAGTCGGGCCCATACTATGGTTTCTGAGTTTGGTGGCAATTTGACATCTTTGTGAGCGATCAGCCTTTTAATCTGTGTTGTATTGTCGTATCCCACATTGAGTGGAATTTCCACATTAGCCCACGTCAAAACTTTCTGCCGCATATCTAACTTGAATCCTTGGGCAATCATAAAATCTGCGCCAACTATCACTTCGTCTACAATGTCGGCGACAATAAACACGTGTTCGACGCTCATGTTGGCAATGGATAACTTCAATTTAACTTTACCATGTACAGTTGCTGGTTCACCCGTTGCTGTGCGGAGTCTTACACCATGTAACGATTCTATTGGGCCATTTATCAAATCAGATCTGATGATAGATTGTGACGCGCCTGTGTCCATAGTCAATATGCCCTTCCGACCACCGATAGCTCCGTAGACAGTGAGGTTGTTGTTTTTCTGTTGTATTATTGAGACGGAGATCGTGGGACCCTCGGTTGTGGGAGCCAGTCCATGCCCCTCTGGGCTAGCTCGTTTTAGTTTAACGGAGATTCATTTTATTTAGTAAAATTTGCCCGTTTATTGCCACGTTGGGGTGAGCTCGATCTTGATCGTTTTCGTGGCTCTCTGCAGTTTCGTGAAATATGACCAGGTTTGTCGCAATTTTAGCACGTTGGTCTGGGCTTACTTCCGCCTGATAACGCCTTGCTGAGGGTTTGGGTCACTTCTTTAAGATCGTTTATGGCACCCTTCAAATCTCCTGCCTCCGACTCCATTTCAATTGTTCTAACTCTTTGTATTTGAGGCTTGGACACAAATTTCGCTGTCTCTTGTGCCAATGCGAACGAAACGGTTTCGGCGAATGTAGCGTTTTGTGTGGCAAGAGTCACATATTTTATGTCAGGATCACGGATGCCGTTGACGAATGCTTCAATCCTAAATTGATCCAAGAGTGGGTGGGACTCACCAGGATAAGTCATCAACACCAAACGTTCCACCTCGGTTGCGAAGTCCTGAAGTGATTCATTATGCTTTTGCATAATGTTCCATGCGATATAAATCCTTCTTGTCATCGCCACCATACCTGCGTTGTAACGCAGCCAGTATATCCTCGTAGTTGTTTCTGGCACTAACGGTAATGCTCTGAAGGCCTTCTGCTGCGCTGCCTTTCAGTGCTAAAATTAGCTCTACTGCTTTGTCGTTGCTGTTCCACAAGTTCTTAATTGCGACCATTTCGAATTGGAATTTAAAAACGTCGAATGGCGTAGAGCCATCGAAACTGGGAGCTTTCAATCTACTAGAGCCTTCAGAAATTACTCGCACTGGCCCTTCTTGCAACTGGAGGTCATTCATCTTTCTTTCCAGTTCGGCGAATCTTTCCTCCACATCCTGTTCGATCTTCTGCTGAAATTCCTCGAATTTCTGTTCGACCTGACCTTTCCGAATTGATCATTAACCTGTATCTCCATGTTATTCATAGCTTCTGAAATTTCAAGTAGCTTGCCATTTGTGGCATTTGATGTTTCCTGCATAATTCTAGAATTCTCGCCAAATTTCTCGTTCATAATTCTAGAATTCTCACCAAATTCTTTTCAAGTTTTTCGTCCATAATTCTAGAATTTTCGTCCAATTTGGTCATCATGGCAGCAAACATTGTAGAAACATCTACATTACCAGTTGCTTCTTTTGCACAAACCTCCATTTCGTCTTTGCACTCGATCTGATACGTGTCAATGTCGATGTTTCGGCGTTTAAATTCATCTATTAATCGCCTCTGCAGCTCTACCTTATTACCGGCTGTCGGTTGATCCAATTTACTCAACTCCTTTTTTAGTTGTTCAACTTTGAGTTCTTCAAACTTCATCGTTGTCCTTAATTCGTAATTTCACTTCTGACACCAATGTTACGAATTTCCTTATTCGTCCTTTTTGCGTTGATTTATTCCCAATAACAAAACAAGGTTCGTTTTAAATTACGATAATTACAACGGTTTAACTTCCTTTTATTTTACTTATATAGTACAACAGTTTACTTTATTTATAACACTTTAACAAGTCTTATATTTTACTATCAATTCGCGTTGCTCACTTTACGGGGTTTAATCACAAACTGAACTCTCCATTCCAAAGACCTCCGCTATTTATAACAACTCACCATACTCAAATGAAGGTATATCTAGCGAATTCAATAACCTTCTAGATGTTTTTGTTGCTTATCTTTGTAGAACAATCTCGAAAACAGGAGAATTATCTTTACTGAGGTGATTTCATGCTACTGGGTTAGCGAGCTGGTACGTTGTTACAATGCATACTTTCAGGCGCAGCGCTAACCGCCTGTTATTTACATACTGTTAGTACTTTTACTTATTCGTAACAATATTGTATGTAAATAACAGGCGGTTAGTGCTGCGCCTGAAAGTATGCATTGTAACAACGTACCAGCTCTCTAAACCAGTAGCATGAATTCACCTCAGTAAAGATAATTCTCCTGTGTTCGAGATTTTCTACAAAGATAAGCAACAACAACAACGTCTAGAAGGTTCTTCAATTCGCTAGATATACCTTCATTTGAGTATGGTGAGTTGGTATAAATAGCGGAGGTCTTTGGAGTGGAGAGTTCCGTTTGTTATTAACCGCCGTAAAGTAAGCAACGCGATTTGATAGTAAAATATAAGACTTGTTAAAGTGTCATAAATAAAGTAAACTGTTGTACTATATAAGTAAAATAAAAGGAAGTTCAACCGTCGTAATTATCGTAATTTATAACGAACCTTGTTTTATTATTGGGAATAAAACGCAAAAAGGACGAATAAGGGAATTCGTAACATTGGTGTCAGAAGTGGGATTACGAATTAAGGACAACGATGCAGTTTGAAGAACTCAAAGTTGAACAACTAAAAAAGGAGTTGAGTAAATTGGATCAACCGAAAACTGGTAATGAGGTAGAGCTGAAGATGCGATTGATAGAAGAATTCAAGCGCCGAAACATTGACATTGACAAATACCAGTTTGAGTGCAAAGAAGCAATGGAGGTATATTCAAAGGAAGCAACTGGTAATATGGATGTTTCGACGATGTTTGCAGCCATGATGGAAAAATTTAACGAAAACACTAGAATTATTAACGCGAAGCTGGACGATAATTCTAGAAGTATGGACGAGAATTCTAGAATTATGAATGAGAAATTTGGTGAAAATTCTATAATTATAAATGAGAAATTTGGTGAAAATTCTAGAATTATGAATGAGAAATTAGGCGAGAATTCTAGAATTATGGACGATAAATTAAGTGAGAATTCTAGAATTATTCAGGAAACATCAAATGCCACAAATGAGAAACTGCAAGAAATCTCCGAAGTTGTGAGCAATATGGAGATTCAAGTGAACGTTAAATTCGAAAAGGTTGAAGAAAAAATCGAGGAAATGGGGCAGAAGATAGAAGAAGTCGAACATAAGTTCGAGGAAGTCGAACGGGAACTAAAGAATGATGTAAGCGATTTGCAAAGGAAAATAAGTGAACTTCAGTTACAAGAGGGGCCAGTGCGAGTAACTTCTGAAGGCTCTAGTAGATTGAAAGCTCCCAGTTTCGATGGCTCTACGCCATTCGACGTTTTTAAATTCCAATTCGAAATGGTCGCAATTAAGAACTTGTGGAACTGCAACGACAAAGCAGTAGAGCTAATTTTAGCACTGAAAGGCAACGCAGCAGAAGTCCTTCAGAGCATTACCGTTAGTGCCAGAAACAACTACGAGGATATACTGGCTGCGTTACAACGCAAGTATGGTGGCGATCACAAGAAGGATTTATATCGCATGGAATTAAGAGGCCGAGTGCAAAAGCATAATGAATCACTTCAGGACTTCGCAACCGAGGTGGAACGTTTGGACCTGATGACCTATTCTGGTGAGTCCCACCCACTCTTGGATCAATTTAAGATTGAAGCATTCGTCAACGGCATCCGTGATCCTGACATAAAATATGTGACTCTTGCCACACAAAACGCTACATTCGCCGAAACCGTTTCGTTCGCATTGGCACAAGAGACAGCGAAATTTGTGTCCAAGCCTCAAATACAAAGAGTTAGAACAATTGAAATGGAGTCGGAGGCAGGAGATTTGAAGGGTGCCATAAACGATCTTAAAGAAGTGACCCAAACCCTCAGCAAGGCGTTATCAGGCGGAAGTAAGCCCAGACCAACGTGCTACAATTGCGACAAACCTGGTCATATTTCACGAAACTGCAGAGAGCCACGAAAACGATCAAGATCGAGCTCACCCCAACGTGGCAATAAACGGGCAAATTTTACTAAACAAAATGAATCTCCGTTAAACTAAAACGAGCTAGCCCAGAGGGGCATGGACTGGCTCCCACAACCGAGGGCCCCACGATCTCCGTCTCAATAATACAACAGAAAAACAACAACCTCACTGTCTACGGAGCTATCGGTGGTCGGAAGGGCATATTGACTATGGACACAGGCGCGTCACAATCTATCGTAAGATCTTATTTGATAAATGGACCAATGGAATCGTTACATGGTGTAAGACTCCGCACAGCAACGGGTGAACCAGCAACTACATGGTAAAGTTACGTGTTTATTGTCGCGTGTTTATTGTCGCCGACATTGTAGATGAAGTGATAGTTGGCGCAGATTTTATGATTGCCCAAGGCCTCAAGTTAGATATGGGGCAGAAAGTTTTGACGTGGGCTAATGTGGAAATTCCACACAATGTGGGATACGACAATACAACACAGATTAAAAGGCTGATGGCTCACAAAGATGTAAAATTGCCACCAAGCTCAGAAACCATAGTATGGGCCCGACTGGAGGGAGATTGTGAGATCGGCGGTTTGTGGGTCGTTGAACCGGCAAGTATGAAAAACTATAACATCATCACTGCCAAAGCTCTAGTAAAAACTAATAATGAAGGATACTTGCCTGTACGAGTTCTAAATTTGTCCAACAACGAGGAGGTGATCGGCTACGGCACAGAAATTGCAGAATGTACACCAGCCGAGGCGGTCATCAACTGTGGAGTTAATTCTGACTGCAGCAAACTATCAGAAAAGGAGCAGAAAGTACTGGAGTCGCATCTCAGTGAGTGGGTGCGAGAACTAAAGCCTTCTGATAGAAACAAAACAAAGCAATTACTGTGGAAGTATGCGTCTGCCTTCGCCCTGAAAAAAGAATGCCAAGGTTGAACATCAATGGTAAAAGCATGACATCAATACAGGGAAAGCGAGACCAATAAAACAGGCGCCCAGAAGTCTTCCCCTTGCAAAAAGAGATGAGTGAAGAAACTTGTAGCTGAAATGCAGAAGGATGGTGTAATCGAACCCTCTTCAAGTCCATGGAGCTCGCCGGTGGTACTAGTTAAGAAGAGAGATGGAAGTACTCGATTTTGTGTGGACTATAGGAAGCTCAACGACGTCACCAAAAAGGACAGTTATCCACTACCAAAAATTGATGACACATTGGATACGTTGTCAGGAATAAAGTGGTTCTCCACGCTGGACTTGCAAAGTGGCTATTGGCAAGTAGAAATCAGCGAGAAAGACAAGGAGAAAACTGCATTCATCGTAGGGGATGGTCTGTGGCAGTTCAAAGTAATGCCATTTGGACTCTGTAACGCTCCAGCCACCTTCGAGCGATTAATGGAGTGCGTGTTGAAAGGACTTCATTGGCGAACATGCTTGGTGTACCTAGACGACATCATTGTTATGGGGAAAACATTCGATGAACACCTGAAGAATTTTAAGGAAGTCCTTCAACGTATAACCTCGGCTGGGTTGAAACTCAGCCCGAAGAAGTGTTCTCTGTTCCAGAAAGAAGTAAAATACTTGGGACATCGAGTGACAGCAAATGGCATTTCTACCGATAAAGACAAAATCCTGACAGTGAAGGATTGGCCACGACCGCAGAATCTCCATGAATTACGCAATTTTCTAGGGCACTGTACGTATTACAGACGGTTTGCGCCGGGTTTCGCCATAGTGGCTGCAAGTCTTCACGACTTGACAATGAAAAATCGGCCGTACTGTTGGAGCGAAAAACAAGAAGAGTCATTCCACCAACTGAAACAATATTTATGCGCGGCTCCTTTGCTTGCATATCCTGTTGCTGGAGAGAAATTTGTGTTGGATACTGACGCGAGCGGTTACGGAATAGGTGGCGTGCTCTCGCAGGAAATCAATGGCCAGGAAAAAGTTAGTGGGTACTACAGCCGAATACTCTCAAAGCCAGAGAAAAACTACTGTGTTACGAGACGAGAGCTACTGGCAGTCATAAAGTGTGTCAAACACTACCACAAGTATCTGTACGGCCAGCCTTTTCAGTTAAGAACCGATCTTGCGGCGCTAAGATGGCTACTGCAATTCAAGAACCTCGAAGGCCAACTTGCTCGTTGGATTGAAAGGCTGCAGAGCTATGACTTCAGCATTGAGCATAGAAAAGGAGGAAAACACGGTAATGCTGATGCCCTGTCACGTCGTCCATGCAAGCTGGAATGCAAACACTGCTCAAAAGCAGAGGTGAAAGAAAACGTCATTGACGTACGTCTGCTTCGACTGGAATCCAACGAAGACTGGTCAACAGCACAAAGAAGCGACCCTGCACTGGCAAAAATCATTTCTGCAAAAGAAAAAGGTGAAAGACCAACATGCAATGACATCGCCTCAGAGAGCCCCCTGATGAAAGCATACTGGGCTCAGTGGAACAGCCTAACATTATTGGAAGGTTGCCTATACCGGTTATGGGAAAGTGAGGATGGTAAAATAGTCAAAAAGTTAATAGTGGTACCTGCCTCCAAGGAAAAAGAGATAATGATAGAATTCCATAATGGCCCGAGTGGAGGACATCTAGGAATAACCAAGACCATTGAAAAGCTAAAGCAACGGTTCTACTGGATTGGCTGTCAACAAGCGGTAGCCGATTGGATAGCAAATTGCACCCAATGCATGACAGCTAAGGGACCAATGCGAAGAAGTCATGGCCACATGCAGCAATACAACTCAGGTGCACCCTTTGAGCGTATAGCTGTGGATGTGGCTGGTCCATTTCCAGTCAGTAGCACTGGAAACCAGTACGTCTTAGTGGTTATGGATTACTTCAGTAAATGGCCCGAAGTATACCCTGTTCCAAATCAGGAAGCGAAGACTATAATTAAAGTGTTTGTGGATAACTGGATATGCGTTTTGGTGTCCCCTCGGAACTTCATTCGAACCAGGGTAGGAATTTTGAATCGAACATCTTCAAAGAAATGTGTGAGTCATACGGTATTCGTAAAACAAGAACAACACCATTGCATCCTCAGTCTGACGGAATGGTTGAAAGATTCAACCGAACTCTTGAAGAATACCTAAGAAAAGTAGTCAGCGCAGATCAAAGAGATTGGGGTGAACACATACCGAAATTCCTTTTGGCATATAGGACGGCCACCCATGACTCCACTTCGCGAACACCCGCTAAAGTAATTTTCGGAAATGAGCTGAAGCTGCCTGGAGATTTGGAGTTCGGTACCATACCAGCGTCTGACCCTGCGAACAGTGATATCAATTACCATGATACGGGGGATCTTAATGATCTCCATGAATTTGTGCGCAACAAATTAAAAATGGTCAGTAACAAAATGAAAGCCAGATACGACCGAGCGGCAAATTCAGAAGGATTTCATGAAGGCCAGCTAGTTTTACTGTTCAACCCACAGCGCAAGAAGGGTTTATCTCCAAAACTTCAGACTCACTGGGAAGGCCCTTACAAGGTTGTCAAACGAATAAATGACTTGGTTTATATAATCCAGAAAAGCCAAAGTCCAAGAGCTAAGTCCACTAACTCTGTATGGAAAACAGAGGGTTGAGCCTGCTCGGGACGAACAGGCTTAAGTGGGGGGCAGTGTTACGGTTACGAATAAGTAAAAGCTTTTGCTTGCTGTTAATGACTCTACTAACAGTATATAAATAACAGGCGGTTAGTGGTGCGCCTTGTGGTATGCATTGTAACAACGTACCAACTCTCTAAACCAGTAGCATGAATTCACCTCAGTAAAGATAATTCTCCTATGTTCGAGATTGTTCTACAAAGATAAGCAACAACAACAACATCTAGAAGGTTCTTGAATTCGCTAGATATACCTTCATTTGAGTATGGTGAGTTGGTATAAATAGCGGAGGTCTTTGGAGTTCAGTTTGTGATTAACCGCCGTAAAGTAAGCAACGCGATTTGATAGTAAAATATAAGACTTGTTAAAGTGTCATAAATAAAGTAAACTGTTGTACTATATAAGTAAAATAAAAGGAAGTTAAACCGTCGTAACTATCGTAATTTAAAACGAACCTTGTTTTATTATTGGGAATAAAACAACGCAAAAAGGACGAAAAAGCAAATTCGTAACAATATGTTATGGAAATGTCCATTGTGACTCACAATTTGTGAGCATCACTGACATATACTAATAAATTGGTTTTTTATATTAACGTCTGTGTATTTTGAAATTAATAGTACTTTTGGACCAATTTAACAGACAAAAAATTAATAGTTCTTTTCGACCAATTTTTTGTCTGTTAAATAAATTGTTGAGACGTTCAAAATAAATAAAATCATTTCGCAGCTTGAACAAACAAAAAAAAAAAATTAAAAGGAGAAATTAAGAAACATATGGTTAACAATCGTTTTTATTTGCAATATCGGATTTTGTTTGCAATTTTATAATTGCCCCCTGAAAATTTCCTACGTTGGGAATCACTGATCTAGACCATTGTTGTTGAAGTGCTAAGTAGGCGGACCATTGTACAACCCCATCATGAAGAAGAATATACTTATTGAGGCTAAGAGAAAAATTATTTTCTAGTTTTTAGTGCATTTATAAATAAAACACTGTAACTTAATTTTTTTAAATTATTTTTTTATTTTTATGTTAAGAATTTTTTGGTCATCACATAGAATATCGAAGATGACACCGAACACTACATTTGAAGATGTCTTGTTGTTGTATAGGGAAGCCGACACTAATGGTTCTTTTTTCGATCCAAGTGATTTAACGTCATCTTTTTCTTCCAGATGTATCCAACGAAAGTACGATATCATTATTATGTGTGGACGGTTAGGATTATAGCTAATTCAATGCCCACAAAGGCATGTCATCAGCTTCCTTCTCCGCAAATATTTAGGTTTATCTGCGCATATTATAGGAATAAACAAAACCCAACTTAGCGATACTTATCTTCCATACCTACTTGTACGAAAACATCCAACACAATACTTAGCTATAAACATCAATATTCACAAATTCCTTTCCAAGCATCCACCATAATAATCAATTTCAAAATATATGTATCTTAATAAATATAATTTTTAATAGAATTTGACATTGAAGCGAAAGTAATGATTGCAGAACATAGCATGTTAAAGACCGAATATAATAAAAAACGGAACCAAACACAAACAAAAGATCTTTTCTTTTCGTTCCACATGGTTAGCTGAAATGATGACAAATTGTGTTCCAAGGGTAGAACAGATTGTAAGCGGTTTTGTTGCTTGTCGCGCTCGTGATTCAAGTTAATATTAGCCGATGAAAACACGGCGGCTACTGGCTACTCGTGATCGATCGACTTGAATTTCTGCTTGCTTGAAACGATAAATTATAATTTACCTATAATTAATATGTCCCATGTATGTAATCCTGAACTCAATAAAGAGCATGACAGAAGGACTAACAACCCACTTCTTCCGCCGCTGTTATGTTGCAGCAAAAGTGGTTTGTTGTGTATTTTGTTGCACAAGTTTTTGCAACAATTCTGGTGTAAAACAAGAAAAAACTATGCCACCACCAAAGGGACATTCACTGGCAGTTCCGACCAACTCAAGAAGCCCACATAGCAATACTTGTTAATTAAGTGGCTTTTGGTATGTGGCACAGACATGTTTGTGGTTCGTTGCTACTTAACATTTCCTTCTGCACACATACACATATGTATGCATCTGTACACAAATACATACATACTTATGGGTGAGTTTATTTTCATATTTTACTGTTGAAATATATAAAAAGTTTTTAGAAAACTAAAACTCTTCGTGTCAAAACAACAGAAGCAACACTAACACACACAACCAGCAGCAGAAGCAGCATCAGCACCGCCGATTCTTCGCTTCTTGTAACCCTTGCAACAAATCAAGTTTAAACACACGCGTTTAACTGGAAAAAAAACTAAAAACTTTTTCCGTTTTGATGAGGAGGCACTAACGTGAAAGCCAATGTTCATAAGAAACTTTTGCAACAAAAGGTTAACGAGAAGGTAAATCAAACAACTACCGAAGATGAACAAACTGAACAAACGAACGAATCAGTCAAAGGACACGGTAATGATAGTTAAGTTGTATTTCCTGAAGGATTTCCCAATATAATTTATTAACAGAAAATCGGGCATATACACGCGAGAGCTGTGTAAACTGTGCCGACTTAAAGTAAATCCAAGCGATATTACTAGACTATTTATTGTTAGCATAAATGGTGAACATGTTTCGCTTAACTAACATTAATGTCAAAATAACATTAGAAGAGTTTGTAGTGTCTGTTGCAGTTTCATTACCTAAAATTAATTACACCTGAAAGTATTCCGTCGCTGCAATTTGAAAAGCAACCTCAAACCCACGAATGTTTTGTGATATGGTATCGGTACCAAATGGCATCTCACTACTAACCAGTATGTCGATGCCGAAGTTTGGAGAACAACCGAGAACAGATAGCGTTACTACGACATGGTTCTGGAAACGACTGAACTGGTATAACATTAGAATAGTTTGTAGTGTCTGTTGCAGTTTGATTACCTAAAATTAATTACACCTGAAAGTATTCCGTCGCTGCAATTTGAAAAGCAACCTCATTCCAAGTCACCACGAATGTTTTATGATATGGTATCGAGACCAGATGGCATCTCACTACTAACCAGTATGTCGATGCCGAAGTTTGGAGAACAACCGAGAACAGATAGCGTTACTACGACATGGTTCTGGAAACGACTGAACGATTCCCAACGATACTGCAGTCAGTCGGATTGCAACCTAGGGTGGGTTCTGGTTCTGTGAAAACTTAAAAGTGATAATTCTTGTACCTAAAATAACACTGGAGCGTATTTCCATTTCACAGATTCACAGAAATTTTAGTAGTTTAGTCGAGTAGTAGTTTTATCGAAAAATACTTATTACTTAATTTGTACTGTACAAGTATAAGGAAGAAAACTGTTGTATTTATAGTAATTTAAAAATAACCCTGTTCTAGCAACGGGAAAGAAACAGCGCTAAAAAGGGCAATTAGAATATTCGTAACACTATTGACACGACAAGTTATTGCTCTTATAAATATAATTTTGATCTAAATATAATTTACATCTTGCTACAAAAGCGTGATGTACAGTTCAAATTGTTGAAGCTAATTAAAACTTCTAAACAGTAAAAGTCCTCTTGTTGGTCCGGTGAAACAAATAACCTGTTGACACTAGACCTGCATTACCCGTCCTTTGAATAAAATCGAGTTTAGTAAGTTTTAGTATGCCCATTACTTACTCAGTGTGAAGATACATATTTCATACGAGGACACGTGCCGGGTTCTTAGAAATGTTACAGTGGAATTGGATTCGTTTGAAATTCATTAGCCTAAGCTCCTTTACTGTTCTAATACTCATAATTTACCTAATGTTAATGTTCCTGCTGATGTCCTATCTTAACAAAATATAAACCATTTTTGTAATATAGAATGCCCATTGAATTTATTATTTAATGCTTATGACCAACTTTATATGGGGGTTTAAGTTCCAATTAAAGAGGTTAAATTATACATTAAACCCACAAATAACACAAAAAGAGATTTGTGGATATTTGTAGGAGACACGTGCGCGTGAAAGATTTATGTTTTGGATGATGGAATGACGAATATATTGAGAAAATCTGTAAGTAAACATCCAGTACCAAATGGATGAACGAACTACACCATTTCTAAATGGAATTTATAAACAAACCATTGAAATTTAAGAATTCTGTTTGAAATTTGAAACACATCAATTGAAATTTAGAAAACATCAATTGTAATTTAAAAGACTTCAATTGAAATTTAAAATGATACATGCGGCAAATTAATTGTATGACAATTATAATTTGTAGTATAATTTGATTTGCCTCGGCAAATGCAAATTCAAAAAAATTTGAATACCATTGGTAATTGTATTTATTTTCAAAGCATTTCCTTCGTATCTGCCAGTTTTGGTTTTCAAATATTTTATACAGTACAGGATTATGCATTTGAAACTATTACGGGGCAATACATATCGGAGCCAAAAACCTCTACATATAAAGTACTTTCGAAACAGAGTTGCTAGCAGACAAATAAAGTCAAAATAACTAAAAGCATTCACATATTTCATTACAATTGGCATCCGATTTCACAACCTGCATTTGCATTACCTGAGCAAAATGCAGATTCAAAAATTTTTAATTGCCATTGCAAACAATATCAATCCTTTTGCATCGACATTGGATGAAGTTATGCAAATTAAAATCCAATGCGAACTAAAAAACCCATGTATGTTTAAAATACATAATTTGAAATTTAAAACACATCAATTGAATTTTAAGTGATATCAATTGAAATTTAAATTTAAAAGACATCATAATTGCATAATTTACATAATTTAAAAGCCGTCAATTGACTGACGTCCTATTCTAATAACCAACTATGTACTGTCAAGTTAATGACAGTGTGTGCAAGAGACTAACATATAACACTAGTCTGCATTCCAAATTTGCAATTATTTTTGCGACAAAATACAATTTTTGTATCAATAAATGGGTATGCGCCTTCATTTTGAGTTCTTTTGTTTTTTTTACAAATTCATATATCAGGTATCCAAGTGAGTTAACCTGCAAGGGATACAAGGATGATTCCTCATGGATCAAAAGCATTAGAAGGATTCAGATACTCGTAGCTAAGTTATTGGACGTGCAGACGATCCCCTAAGAACATTAAATCCATGCATTTATTATTATATTTTATTCGAATGCCATCATGGAAAATGACAAATCGCATATTGTTTTAATTGGTATTTTGGCACGTGTTTGTTTGGCTACAACAATTGTACAACAAAATATACATCTGCATGTATTTGGCACAATACGAGTGGTCCTAAATATGTATTATTAATATTACACTATCATAACCCTAAACGTAACAATTTTTAAAGAAAAAACAATTAAATTGTAAATGAAACCGCGCCGATATTAAAATCGGAAGCCGCAATAAATACACATGAAATAAATACGAGTTTTACGCAACAAGCATTGGAATGGGCCTAATGAAAATATAAATATAAAATTTCCATTTAATAATTGCATTAAAATGTTATTGCTCACTGGCGACTGGCCCAACATCAAGTTATACGATATTATTAAATCAAAAAATAAATACAATAAATGACACATTGCTCGTATGTAATAATAAAATTATTAAAAAATTAATATTTATTCATACAAATGTAATATTACCAATAATACAAGTATCTAAATACAATATAACTTGCACAGAGGTGTATTTTACACAGTTAAGAAGCAGGATCTCAATATGCCGAGTAAACAAATATGACAATCCTGAAATGTATTTATTGTAAAACACAGCAAATCTGCCAAAAGCAAAATTCCACCAGCCCCACACACCTCTGTTTCACAAATTAAACTGAATGTTATACATTTTTTCATATGCCTATGTAACCAATGCAACACATTTTTTATATTACACCTCGATTTTTATACACAAATGTAAAATTGTTGTAAACAAATTGTATGCAAATGTAAAAAATATAATTTATAGCTACGCTCGGAGATAGGAAGTTCTTTCATATTCATATTATGAGGGATATTACGAGGATTTTCTTTTGGTTTTTTTGCGAGAGTAGAAGTAATAAATTTCAAAATATAACATATGATTTCCTTGATTTTCTCCATAAGTAAAAGTGCTGTGACATTATTTACGTTCCTATTTTAAATTCTGAGTGATTTATTTGTTGTTGCCGTATAACACCAACTTAAATCTTAATCAACCTCAAATGAATGTCGGTGAATGCCATTGCTAAAAAAGAAAGTTCTAGTTTCTTTCATGACCTATATCTGTGAATGCTGGCGTTGATCCCGTAGCAATTGGTGCTAGACTACGCAGAACTTATTGATGCTAATTGCCTGAGTGAATAAACAAAGTACGGCTGAGAGCTAACATTGTTGGACAATGTACTTACACTGAACAAAATATTCTATGTAATATTTATATTATTATTCTTCAATCATCTACAGAATTTCATTCTTACAAATTCTAGATACATAAAAACTTAATACTAATTGCACAATATAAATAGGTTTTCATAGGTATTCATGTTTGGAAAATATTTGAAAATAAACTTGATAATGCACAATATAATAAAGTAGTTAGTTGGAAAGCCGGTGGTAAATTTATATTTTCATTCACTTCCAAATTAGATATAAATACTATTCCAAAGTAAATAAAAAATAATATCAATTAATATTTTTCAATATATTTCTTTTGTGCAAGAGGAATGAAATTTGTACAAAATCAGTTAAGCATTCCTTCAACCCGAAATGAAAATATTCTCCTTCAAAGAATGAAACCTTCCCAATCGTAGCTGGATTGTTTTTGAGAGTTTTCACATCTTTAGGTAAATCATCTACAATTCTACCTACAACAATATGTAGAATTTCATTTGCAGCGGCAGTCGAGATTTGGTCTTTTATTAGGCATTTTGCCAAATCATTTTTATTGTTCGCAATAGCTGTGTCTTCTAAAGAATTAGCACCACTCTCGTCACTTGAACTGTACTCTGGCAAAATAAAATCCGGAGAGTTTCGGTGAGTTCTTTTTATTCACTCTTTGACGGCCGGTTAATCTGATTAGATAAATCGTCTATATTTTCATTATTTTTAATACGATAGCTTCATTATTGCTGCTTTTTTATACATAAGGAACTTTTATCTATAAAACTTTTCGCAATCACGTCACACTTCCGGCAGCTACAAATACTAGTGAATGAAAAGACGAAAAGAAATATGTAAGCAAAACAAAAATCTGGCTTTTGGAATGTATTATGATTTTATTTACGAATTTGTATGTTGAGGAAATTGGGAAACAAGATCAACATTAATTATGTTGGGTGAAAACAAATGTGGTAATTAGTTTTTATGGTGTGTTTGGAAATTGCATGATGAAATTTTATATTCCTTGTACATTTTCGTCAACAAATTTTGCTATTTTCGTCATAAGAAAAAAAATTTGTCATATTCATAATTTTAGCGACCCGATTCTATACTTATCAACCGTCACAATCAACAAGTTTGATTAGAGTTGTGTAGTTCACGAATGAACTAGATCAATTGAACGATTCATCTAGTTCACACTATTCCGCTCTTTTGTTTCAGTAGTTCACTTGTTTCAGCTGTTTTTTCGCTCTGCTATTTTCTAGTTCATGATCTCTTTGTCTCACTCAATTTGCACAAAGGTGCCCAATGTTGCAATCTGTGTGAAATGGATATGTAACCGGCTTGTACACAATGACTACAGCACTAATTACTACTTTGATTTCAAAATATAAAAAGATTACGGAACCACCAATATTTCAGAAACGGAATAATTCAATCGAATAAATCGGAATAATTCAATCGAATATTCAAATGAATAGGGCGATTTAGTATAAAGACCTATCACAGTATCCAAAACACTTGAGAAATCTGCAAAAATTAGATCATTTTCGCCATTATTCGCTCCGATTGAACTAAAACCACTAGCTGATCGCAATGTACTAGGCCGATGATGTAGAATGAGAGAGCAAAGAAGACAGGAACTAATTTTAAATAGTGTTTATTGATACTAATGACAGCTAAATTATGTTTTATATTGTTTGCATTGAACGAAAATACGCATTCCCTTTGATTTCTGTCCGTTTTATGTCCAACGAAAGTGTAAAATACAGCAGCAAATAAAATTCGATGAAATGGTCTACTACCTCGTCGTCATGAATAGGCATCGAAGAGAGTAATAGAAACTCTTAGGTATTACTCTATGGTTGAACAAATCCCATTGCATTTCGAGGTTTCGTTGCATACATCGTAATGTTTTTTTTTTCATTAGCACCATTACGAACAACGTCTAATGACGATTCTTTTAATTAAGACCTGTCACAAATATTATGATTTTATTTCAATAATGTACACTAGGCAATTCTTTATTTTAATAATATACAAACGCAATTTTTTTTAAATTTTTTCAGCAAAACTATGAATAGTTTTCGTTTCGTAGAATATATAAAATATTTCTTTGGCTGAAAAACTAATAAACAAAATCTTAATTGAACTATATACGAAACAAAATTGTTCAGTGTATGTATGTACATATAATGATAAACATTGTACATACATACATCATGATTATGGATAGAATAATATCTGTGGTCACAAACTATAACAGCCTAACTCGAGTTAGGACAAAATTGAAAACAAATTTTTGAGAAGTCACCGTGCTTAAATAAGCAACTCTTTTTTTTGTTAAGAAGTAAGTAAAGGAATTCCTTTCCTTGTTATCTGTAACAAAGTTATCACAAAAATCCGACTCCTGATTTCCAGTAAAGATATTAAACTTTAAACTGCTCTCCCTGAAAAATTTTAGAACCGACTTAGGCTGTTATGACTTGTGACCACAGATACGATGATTAGAAGGGGATTTTTTAAATAATAGGTTTAAACGGAAAGTCGCAAAAATAATTTAAACTGTAGAGATCTTAATTATACAGTCATCATGTCAAACACAAAATTGCTCATGGCCGTGAATGCCAATCTTAAAGATATTAGTTTTATGGTCTGTTTTTAAGTGGGTAGTTAACTATCAGATTACTTAATCCTAATTGCAAGTTAATTAGAGGTTAACAAATTTGTACTTTCTAGTGGTGAGAAATTGAAAGTAGCCATATTATTTAACAATATGGCAACACTTGTATTGTGTCCCAAAACAAGTAGGAATTACAAAAAGGTAATTAATTATATAAAAGGATAAATAATCGAAGTCATTTCAACATAAGGCCATATAGCATTAGCGCACCTTTGATGTTTTTTCGCGTAATATTTATCAGTGTATTTGATTTTATTTATTTACAAAAAAATAAATAAATAAATCCGGTAACAAATTGAAATGTTTAAATAATTATCAAAATATAACTATGCCATCCTTGGCAATAGTAAGACAAATTGGGCATAATGTTTCGGTTATTTTTTCTTTAGGCCTTTGTTTTAATTGTTGGTAGCATGGTTGACAAAATTTGAAATGTTTGCATGGATCAAACAGTATTTGTTTTTCCCTTTCGTAACCCATAACACAGGGTGTTTTTTATGACTTTTGATTTTTGTCAGTTTGGGTTTGACAGTTGTGCAGAACAGTAAATAACAATTTATTATCGAGCTTCTAACGCAAAAACAACGTGTTGAAGTTATTAAAACATTTTATCTAAATAATAATTCAATTGTAAAAACGCGAAGAGTTTTGCTGTTTTTTAGTTTAAATAATGGGCCGAGCAAGTCAACTATTCAGCGTATTGCAAAGAATTTTGAAACTTTGTATACACTGGGAGACAAAGTGAAGTCTAATGCTAAAGAACAACATTATTGAAGAAATTGGTGCAATAACACCCGTAATATGCCAAAATAGTATGCAAAATGTGGTTAAAAGGGCACACATTTGCACAGCGGGAAATATTATTAACAAATATTGTTCCGTTTAAGATTTATTAAAAAAGACATCGGCCTGGAAACTTAAAAAATACCGTGTAATGCCAGATAATGTTGCTCTTGCATTTCGGTGTCAGAAGAAAATAATTGGAACAGCTGTTCTGCTTGTTTGAGAGGCACTAATATGGTTGTAGCAAAATCACCTTTATTTTAATGGGTGACTGGCATTTGGCAAAATGAAACAAAATCCTAATATTATTAAGATCGGAAATATTTTGCGCGATTTGTCGACCAGCTTTTGTATGGTAGGTACCAGGATGGGCGTGACAACCCCGCCAATTTTGTACAGTTAGGTAAAAATGTACAGGATATTTACCAATTTCTGAGTTGAAGCTAATCACATACACTAGATCAAGTTTTAGAAGGAACATAGTTTTGTACTAAATACGTTATTTGTATGGGTGCTACCAGAAGGGTTCTACCAATTTCAGCCCCAAACTAAGTTTGAGCAAAATTGCATTGTAATCAGTAATGATTTCCGGTAGTTATCGTGCAGAACACCCAGCCAACCCGCGGGACATACAGACAGATATGGCTCAAAAGTCCCAAAACGAATTTGACTCAAAGATACCTTGTGTCAAATATGACTCCTGCCATTTGTTATACTTTCTCCGTATCAAATGATATATACAAATATGGTTGAAGGTATGCAAATATAAAATTATCAGATGATCTGCACCCGTCAACCGATTCCAAAAAAACTATTATAAATCTAGGGTAACGATAACTTTTAACGATAAAAATCGGTGAGTAGTGGGACAAAAATAAGAAAATATGTGTTGACATTTAACGAATTTTGACACTTTAACTACCGATTTGTATCATTAAAAAGTTACAGAGTAGCAGTACAGGACAATTTACAGCTTCAACGTTGGGTACGAAACATGACGTGATACCATATCACTGGGCTAATGGTCAGTTTTTCAGTCAGTGGTGATCTTCGTTTCTTAGTTAAATTGTGGTTAAACATCGAATTTTGTTCTTCAGTCAATGGTTAACAATGATTTAACCACCCAATGTTAGTTGGTTAACTTGTAGTCAGACCCATATCATTTTGACAATTACATTACTGACTGTCAAAATAAGAAATGTAAGATTGCATAAAATACATGATTCTGATTTGAGTATTTGTACACATACTTTGAGCCTAGATCGTTAAATTGTTGCGGCAGCATAGTTTTTTACACTTTTTTAATAAAATGACTTCGATTTTATGTATTTATTTCATATTTTACATAATTCCATTCGGTTGTTCCTCTTTGTGTTTTTGGTATTTAGCCCAAAACAGATGTTTTGTCCAATAATAATGCAAGAGTTGCCATAATCGTTAACAATATGGCGGATTACTTTAATTTGACAGTGAAAAACAAAATGAAAAGTTAACTTCTAATTATCATTCAATTACGATTAAGTAATCTGATAGTTAACTACCTACTTAAAAACTGGCCATAAGTGTGCCAACAGTAGTGACTGCCACTTCCACCTAACCTAAACTCGCGGATTGGATCGGTCACATTATGTCCAAAGCTTTTGTAGTGGACCGAGAAGACGATTGGTTGAGCAATATTGAATGTCATGATAACACCGAATCGTATTAGGTAATAGGGCAACAATAACACCCAACATACACCTATTGAAATTTTAAAGCTCACGAGGATTTCAGAATATTGTATATTATATTGATGATATAGTATAGTAATTAATGATTCTTTTTAACCATATTGAATTACCAACAAATTATGATTATGATTCACATATTTGTCGAAAATTTATTGGTGACAATAATATTTATTTTTTAAAACCAAATTAAAAATATGCCTAATCGACGAGAAATTTGTCTATTGGAAACAGTACTTTTGGGTAGAGCTACAATTTTAGACTATTTTCAAGTGATATTGTCATAGCCGAATTTATTTCCTTTAACAATTCGCTCAAAACAATGGATTTTTTTTAAAAAATAACGGTAAACGATTATTCGGAATTTTAGCCAGAGTTGCAAGATAACAAAATGTAAAGAAACTGGTTTTGAATGTTTGCAAATTTTAAAGTGCGTGTTTATTGTCGTCGGGGTTTAGTTGTGGGGTGGTCTAATGAATCACTCGTCTTAAATTTCAAACGCCGAATACACTTTGTATTCTAATATTTATTTGTATTGTGATTGTGTATATAAAGGACAAAGTATACCAATATAAACTCACTTTGTGTTATTTTTCTGATATTTGAATGATGTAGTTAAAAATAGTGTTTATACAAAAAACGTCCAACAGTCCTCGATAGTATAGTGGTCAGTATCCCCGCCTGTCACGCGGGAGACCGGGGTTCAATTCCCCGTCGGGGAGGTTTATCGGTATTTTGGAAAGGTCTTCTGCTCTGGATCGGACTTTTACAAAACCATTTTTACGGATATTATCATATTTTTAAATAATATTTGTAAAATTCACCGTTTGGAATTCAAGTGTCATTACCTGTTACTAACCTTATAATTATTGTTTTGAAAGATGGTTCTATACATCTTTGGGGTAAAGTCAGTCAAGTCAATAAAGTCAACGCAGCTGCCGTTTTTTTAGTTTTTTGCTGCTCCGCCGCCTGGTTACGTAGAAATTGGCGCAGCGGCGTGTTTCGGCGGCATATAACATTTTGTTTAATATTTCGTATAATCGACAAATTAATGGCATTGTCCTGATTTACAACACAGTCGCAACCACAACAAGCAAAACACTATAAACTATAAGCTACACACAACTAGAATCAGAATATTTCCTAATGACCGTCAGCTTAATTTCACAAGAGTTAACTTATGGAGTTAAAGGACAATTTGAATTTTGCATAATAACAGTCAGGCGAAATTCCACACGCTACAACACAAAAACGGATGCGGATCCGTTATGAGTCCGTACATTCATAAAAAAGAAATGTGAGTTCTCGAATCTGTTACGAGTTCGTCACCACGTAAAAAAGCGAATCAGTGAAATTGCGATTTGGCGGGTCCGTCTCGAACCCGTAACGAGTCCGTAAAGAAATAAAAAAGCGAATCAGTGAAATTGTGATTTGGCGGATCAGTCTCGAATCGTAGTGGATTCATATGCCACATTGGGAGGTTACATCACACATTACAACTATAACAACAGCAGGTCAAATTTCCTAAGAACTAAGAACTCTGCACATCAGCAGTCGGGTCAATTTCCTAATATTAAGGAATAGCCGCCGCCAGGTTAGCCGACCAAGCCGCCGCCGCCTGTTTTCCCAGGTCCCTACGCCGCCGAACCAGAAGCAATCGGCGTAAACCTCTAATCCGGAGGCATATTTTTCTTTGAGGTTGAGAAATGTTTCCATAAAAATCTTGGTCACCGTTTAATTATATGAGGATGATGCTGATTAGGGAATCTAAATGAAGGCTTTAAAAATTTTGGACTAAGTCCACCTGAAACGGATTTCAACCACTTTTCTATATAGCGCAGCCGGATACAATTCTGAGCATAATGGATGGACCAAATCAACATACATTTGGTCCATCCATTGTATGTTTTATTGGACCTTGTAACTATTCACTACATGAGGCGGCTGTCCGATAAATATGGTTAAACTAATAGCTCATTCGCACTACAAAATATTTTCCCGATTTCGTATCAAAAGTCCAAACAAAATCCGAAGTGTTCGCATTGGGATTTTTTCTGATTTGATTGAAAGTCAAGGCGCATTGACGAGGACAACAATAGGCATTGTGCTTTGTCTGGTATTTTTCCACAATCAAATTAAGCACAAATGTATTCCAGGAAAAAAAGTAAATAAAAAAAGGTTACAAAATATATTTTAGAAACAATAAATACCTAACAACTGCGATAAATAAATAAGTCGGGTATTCTAGTGGTACAACCACATCGATGCGCCATGATTGAAATGGTTGTAAACAATCGTACTATTCGTTCGTAGTGTGAGATCAAAAAGGATGTACAAGTAGAGAAGAAAAACCCGGCGCCATTTGGCAACCCTAGTAGAAGAGAACCAAAAAAGTCGGCGCGATTCACACAAATGCATTTCCTTCCCGTGTCATAACTTGATTATTTCATACTTTTTACATACTTTTTGTAATTTTATTTAAATATGGTTGGAATAGCTATAGTTAGATACAATAACATCATCAGAAAACTGCTCGTGTATTGAAATATTCAACGAAGAGAGTAAGAGAGAGTGAGAAACGACGCGCTTCACTCGTTTTCTTTGTTGGCATTCCACTCCATGACTAAATTTTCTTCTCTATACCATAGTTGCTTTATGATGAGATAAAACAGTGTTGCATAAAGCAAAAATTAGACGACCAGAAGATGCGCGCAATTTTGCAACCCTGGTAAAAGAGAACCAAAAAGTGCTCGAAATTCACTCAAAGGCATTTCTCTTTCGCGTCATATCTTGATTATTTCATACTTTTTGCATAGTTTATGTAATTTTATTTCAACATGGTTTGAATTTGTATAGTTTTATATACACAAAATAAGCATAAAAATATCTAAAAATCAAATGCTTGAAAATTGTTTGAATTTAAACTTGATTTCAAATTTCGTTTTATTTTTTTGTCGAAGGGATAGAAATTGCCTTTATAAAATATATGCCAGCTATAACTAACAATATGTCAATAAGAGGATATAACAGCTCATAAATGTAAAAAATGTCCTTTGGTTTAGCCGAATAAAAATGTGAGTATGTGTTCAAAATCTAAATTAGGACCTCTCAAAATTTTGATATTTCTTTATCGCAGAACTGAGCAAAATATATGTCAGATCTATAGATGTAATAAATTATAGATGTAAGAAATGATGTATAAAATATTAATATGATTCTCTATGTATCCTATGTATTAATGCTGTTCCATTTAAATACATCTGAATAGTTTTATGTAATATCAAGTAATCAATGCATTCGTTCGAATTTGCAATTAGACTAGAAATAAGGCTTGAATTGGAGTGTTTTAATACTGTTTTAAAGCTTGAATTCAAACGCAATTTCTTACTTGAATTCCAACGCACAGACTTATTTATTTCGCTTTAAATTAAACCGTAATTCAATGCATGAATTACACTGTAATTAAACGTTATTGTTCGAATTGAATTCAAGAGTGAATTTTGCTGGAGATTGGTATTTTTTTAAAGTGTAATTCTAATTGAATTCAACACTTGAAATTGTAAAACATTGCTGGAATTACTGTTGAATTAAACTTGAATTCCAACAAAAATGTTTATTGGGCAATAACACTATCAAAAAGCTGCTCGTGTATTGAAATAATCAATGAAGAGAGCAAGAAAGAGAACAAAGAATGACTAGAGTTTCACTCCACGGTTGAGAGAATATAAGGTTATGCATTGCGCAGGTCCGTTATTCGGTAGTAGATAGAGAGGGAAAATAAATACGTCACACGTTCTTGTTTACTTTTCGTTAACACTTGTGCGAAGAGCCAGTTTGCTTGGAAATATTTAAAAAAGTTTAAAAATTTTTAGAAATGAAGTGTTGTGTGAAGTATTGTTTGAACAAATTCAGCACAGAAAACCGAAAGGCATATTTTACTTTTCCAAATGAAAAAAAAATACAAGCTACTTTTGGGTTGATCACTTAAGCGAAGGTGGTCTGTGCAAGCCATCAAATGAAATGAAAAAATATTCCGAAAAATGAACGATTAACAAACGATTATTTAAAACTACATACATATATGTAAATGCATCCCACTCAGTAAACTGCCACCCAAAAGTAAAACAATTATTCTTTAGAACAAGAATGTATTTTACTATAAGAAAATTAAATCAACTATGTAGAACCAATAGCAATCAAATCTCAAAGAAGCTTAATAATATGGTTTTATACAAATAATAACGAATTTTCTTTCTTAAATCGCATATTTTCATACTGCAAACAATGTTCTCATACACAAAACTGAACTTGTGACGTCATGCGCAGAGAGAGGCAATAAGTTGCACACTTCTTTGCATAACCTTCTATTCTCTCAACCGTGAGTTTCACTCGATGTGTTTGTTGGCATTTGAGTGAAGAGAAATTTTGACTGTCGGTTAATGAAGAAATTTTCCTGATTTCAGCTTGAAATCAACAAAAGGGGCAAAATCAAGAACATCGATGCCAGTGCGAATGCTGTATAAACTAAATTGTACTCTTAAATTTATCGAATGCAATCATTTGCCAAAATCCGCTATGTAAATATAGGTTGGAATTTTTCATATTTCTAACATTTCTACGCAAAATGTTGATAGTTTTGAAAGTCAATTCTTTATACTTTAGATTGAATAAAACGTTTGCATAGCAGTTCTCAACATTATCGATATTGTAGTGGTTTGTATCACCACCCGTCGATCGGGATATCGAAGTTTAATTCCACGTCGGCTCGATTGAAAGATTTTTGTTTTTATTATTCTCAAACTACTAAACAGCTTTGATTTTTTTGACCAGTTGTCTAATGTAGAATTTTTTAAAATAAAAGCCTTTAAGTTAGATTATGAAATTTTTCCGATCGAACACAAGTGTCCTCGATAGTATAGTGGTCAGTATCCCCGCCTGTCACGCGGGAGACCGGGGTTCAATTCCCCGTCGGGGAGATGCGAATATTTTTTTCTTTAATGTATTCAATCAATCCTCCTATTCATATATAATTTTAACAATCCAAAACAAAACTTGTTGAATCAATCATGTATTCTTATGTTAATTTATGTAAAACTTTATTTAGCCTACTTTCCTTTTGAATTCGTAGGTACACACATACTCAGACTTAAGTTAAAACTTGCAAACACATACATACAAGTTGCACTGAGATTCAGCAAACGGTTCAATAGAGTTTATCTATCTTACGGCAATGAACCACATCAGAAAACTGTGGCAATTTCAATTATAGCAAGTTCAATTGTGATGCTTGCTAATATGTGCTAATTTAATTGAAATATTTTGTGGAATAGAATTTCGATTGAAATCGTGACTTTGTGCCGTTACCACTTCAAATTGGATTCTTTGGATGAAAAGAAAGTTTTTCATGAGAAAGCAGTTAAAGTGGTCACTAATGGCGTTTTCTTTTCTGACAAAAAAGCAAAATTGTTTTTGTCATATTAGAATTATTTCCTGTTGTATTTTAGAAAACAGCGCAGTATTTTTGTATTACGAACATAAAGATGCAATATTACGAAGAAGAAAAGGGCAGAAAATTATTGCAATATGTATTTTGCTATGACGGGGCACTATTTTTTTTAGAAAATAAAACGCCATAAGATGGGTAGTGTTTCTCAACAAACTGAGAAACGAGGTTATGAAAAAACGATATTTTGAGCAGGCATCGTAAACTCACGCTCACAGCTCGCACCTACTTGTTAGTCGTGAGATGTAAATAAAATATAAAATATACGACGCAAGAGCATGTGCGGCAAAGAATAACCGCACGCATACGTGAGGGAGCTGCGTGTGTTTGTTTATATGTATTGCCGCACGCTCCTTTTCGTAACGAGCGGCTCGGGAGCAGCTCGCGTACCGCACACGCGAGACGTAAAATTGGAAAATGGATGCAGTAAATGAAGATGGACCAGTGTTCTAGTAAAGAGTTACAGAAGGTCCGTAAAGTGTATCAAAATTTTACATTATATAAATAAATGGTTCCCCGTTACAGCCCATGAAGGGATTAGAGAGAGCTTCTCACAAACCAATGAGCTGTGCGCGTTCTAGCTTTACACTCACTGATTAGGACCTACAATTTTACTCCGGTTCCGAACTGTATTTTGGGAAGCTTTTTCATGGCTAAGTACTCGATAGTGTCGCCGTCACTAAGCGAGGTGACCGCCGTCGAAAGAAATTTTAGGTGGTCAGAGCAGGTATCGAAACCCACGTCCTCATGCACAAGAGCCGCGCCGCTTACCATTGCACCACCGACGGAAAATATACATAAATGGTCCAAAATTACACAAAATGCTCCAAACGTACAGAGAAAAAAATTATATGTATCGGACATTGTGGCGTCCGATTTCAATGAATTTTTGTATAATTTTCAGTCATAGAAATGGTTTATCTGTTATAACAAAACAAGATTTGTTGTGTTTTTGTTATAACTTTTTTGTTAAAACTGAAATTAATTAAAATTAATTCATTAGTTTCAAGAAAACATTTGTAAATATTACAAATCTGTTATTCTTATTTTCAAAGAATTCTATTTGTCAATCTTTGATTCAACAAAAACATTCCTTGGTTTAATTAATTTTAGGTATGGATTAACGAATTAAAATTAGAAATATTATTCATAAATTTTGAAAATTCAACGAATAACAAAAATTAAAATTAGTCAAATTAAAGAAATATTTCTTGCTTTTAGAAAATTTTTTTTCTCAGTATTGAAGAAAAAAATTGGTAAATTGTTCAACTAATTCATAAAATTTTCAAGTAATTTTGGTGGGTACAACTGAATTTGCTTTCTGGAATATTTTTGAGCAAATATTGCCGTTTTTAAATTGAATTTTATGACCGATTGCGTTAGTTTTCAGTTAATGTATGAGAAATTCTTACTACAAGCTTACAAGGTCAGGAACATTTCTCTAATTGAAAAATGGCTCGGGTTTGTTGGAATAATATGTAGACAATTCTGTTAAGCATACTCACTGGCATGACTCCGTGACAAGTTCATCAACAGACGCCTAACTACTCTACCCTAATTGATACCATCGGTTGATCATCAATTCGAATATAAACAAATTGAATTATGCAATTTACATATGCGAATTGGTATCGATCGAAGATCCCTAAGTATCATCAAAAACAAAATTCTCTCGCAGGCTGTGACGTTATAAAGAACTCATCAGAATGTTTGGAAAAATCATATATTTCGAGATAAAATTTCAACAAATATTAGATGGTTAAAAATTCTAAAGTTTGAATTGAATTTACTAATTCATTAACGAAGTTTTTTTATATGAACCAACTGTGAAACATTTAGCTGATTAAGCAAAAATATTTTGTTGTGAAACCAAATAATATGAATTTGAAAGTCTAGAACACAAAATATTTTGCTTTTAAGAATTTTTTCTTCAATTTAAAGAAATGAATAATTGAATTCCAGAAATTTTATTCATAGAATAGTAATTATTTGATTTTACCAATTCTGTTTTTACCGTGTATATAATTGTATAAACGTATATAATTATATATATAGTATATATAATATTATTATTTTCATTTCTAATTAATAATATATCTTCCTGACGATGCTATCCAAAGGATAGCGAAATATCGAAAAAAAATATAATTATTTAATAAACACGACCAAACGCTCGGACAATTTAATTTTTGAATACAATACGAAAGGTCGTATAAATCATTACTTATTATATAGTATATGTAATTTATATATTATATATGATTAATTAGTAGCAAACAAGTACATAAAGTGTACGACAAATTACATACAGTGTACCAAATAGTACATAATGTTTACCAAAAAGTACTTTGTATACCCAAAAGTATAAAGCGTACAAAAAAATACATAAAAAGTACCGAAAAAGGTTATTTACCAAAAATATTTTTTGTACTTTTTACACTATGTACTTTTCTGATACCTTTTATGTACTGTTTTTGAAGCACAATACCACCCGGACGGGCTACAATACTAGCCGAAAAATTGTAATTGTTTGGAATTATTAGTGACAACACTGTCATAGACATTGGTTAGCTTGAAACGCCCGACTCCTCGTACTTACATCTTTTCCCATCGACTTAAGGCAAGAGTAATGCCTCATATATTGTGTTGCCATATTTTTTCTCAAAACAACTGACAAAAAGTTTTGTCGAGAAAAAAACTGCTCCGTGAAACAAATTTAAAAATAATAATAAAACCATCCCTGTTTCTTTTTCGATACAGTGCACAAACAGCATTCACATCACGTTCGATATTCGTTCGAAGTTCATCAATCGTCGCTGGCTTGTTGGCAAAGACCATAGACTTGACGTAGAACCACAGGAAATAATCTAACGGCATCAAATCGCACGGCCGAGGCGGCCAATCGACTGGGCCATTTTGTGAGATAACACGTGCACCAAACTTGGTTTCCAATAAATTGATTGTGGCATTCGCTGTGTGGCTTGTGGCGCCGTCCTGTTGGAACCACATGTCCTCCAAGTCCATATTATCCAATTGGGGCCAAAAATATTCGGTTATTATTGAACGGTAGCGATTCGCATACACAGAAATGTGCCGGTCTTGATCATCACGGAAGAAGTACGGCCCAATGACGCCGCCGGCCCATAAACCGCACCAAACCGTAATTTTTTCGGGATGCAATGATGACTCATGGATTACGTGTGGATTGCTGTCTGACCAATAACGCATATTTTGCTTATTGACGAAGCCATTCAGCCAGAAATGAGACTCATCGCTGAAGATGATTTTCAGATGAAAATCCGAATCATTTTCAAGTTGTTGCTCAGCCCAATTCACGAACATACGACGCTTATGGTGGTCAAGCGGCTTCAGTTCTTGCGTCAATTTGATCTGGTAAGGATGTAGGCCAAGATCTTTTCGCAAAATTCGCCACAACGACGTCACAGAGATGCCCAACGCTTGAGAACGACGTGTGAGAGACACATTTGGGCTTTCTTGAACTGAAGCCTCAGCGGCAGCAATATTTTCGACACTACGGGCACTTCTTTGTCTCACTGGCACGGGAACATTTTGTACTGTGCCTGTGGATTCAAATTTTTCCACTAGACGCTCAATTGTTGATCTGGTAGGACGATTATGACGACCATAAATTGGACGTAGCGCTCTTAAAGTTGAGGCCTCTGACTCCAAATTTCGGTAGTAAATGTTAATAATTTCGACTCGTTGTTGGATCGTATATCTTTCCATGATGAAATGGCAAACCTTACTGAAGAGAAATGTCAAAAGAGCGGGAAAATATATGGCGTCGTTTGCTGTCCCTATCGATTTAGTTTTGTAGCGTCTCTGTTGAAAAACCCTTTATAAGTTAAAAGTATCTCTTTGGAAAGACCAAACAATTTTTATATGATAATTGGAAAACGCGTACGAATGTAGCGTTCGTCACGCAGGATTTCCCCATATGTGAACACCCTGTCGTTAATACATATACTACAATCCAAGGCGAATTGAAGAAGGTGGTGGCACTAGATCAAAGTGTTTTGCTATAAAGTGGAAGCATAGGCGTTGTTGTAGGAAAAAACAACAGGCATTTGGTTTTTATTTCGTACCGACGTTGTTTCAAACTCTGCATGTACATATATATACCAACAATAAAAGTAAACAAGCATTTACAAAACCAAAATACACATGAATTTTGTCACACAATTTTTTGTTGTCGGACGATTATTTTGTATTTCGAGTCGTCCGGCCGGGCTCAGGGTCCAAGGAGCGAAATACCTCTGTTCCTTAGTTTGCATTTCTG
Organism: Phaonia tiefii; assembly: GCA_963931995.1. Classification (NCBI taxonomy): domain Eukaryota; kingdom Metazoa; phylum Arthropoda; class Insecta; order Diptera; family Muscidae; genus Phaonia; species Phaonia tiefii. Next base: position 3,900,561 of record OZ008368.1, read on the forward strand.
GATTTTTTGGATTTTGGGAAAATGTAAAAACTTTTCGATCATTTTTCAAAATTTGAACGGCCGATATTTCGAAACAAAGCGAGTTATTGAAAATTTTCATTTAATTTATTTTGCCTTATATTGTCCAAAGACGCTGCTAGACAAATTCCTTTAGACGCTTTTTAAAACATAGTAGCAACCCGTATATTCGAACTTTGGAGGCCCATACCTCATAATGTAGAATTTTATCCAAACTTTTGTATTTTACATTTCCAGCTTAAATTATATCTTCTACCTCACCGGTGGATCGGTCTTCAGTTTTTGATTACTGTAATTGTGAGGCGAATATAAACAAACTAGATCAGCTGTGTTGGTGCAACCACCTTCTTCGCTACTCCTTGCTACAATGGTAAATAAATGGTGGTAGTACACCGCAAAAACATATCGGCAAAAGTGGTACTATCGTACAACATTTTGGAAAAAATCTACTACAGTTGTACAACTGTTGTACAACTTTAGCACATACGACACATACAACACTTACGACACTCTTGTGAACACCCTAAATAGTTATGTATAAGCTCTCATTGCCTTACGATATCGCCTACAGAGAAGCGACATGATAAGCTATAAACGTTACTTTACTTTCGTCTGAAATTTTCAATAAATTGAAATATTACATAAAATGGTTTGCCTTACTTTATTGCATTTTAGTATGATATACTAGTCTTGAGCCTGGAAAAAAATTGGTCAAGCTTTTCAACTACTTAAAATTGTTTGCTGGGAATATACGCATGAAATGTCCACAGCGCTACAAGAACCCATTTAGCAATACAATTCAATGTATGACTCGTGACACCGCCTTGTTGAAACCACATGTTTTCCACATCCATATCACTCAATTTAGGAACAACAAAACTAGATTATCATTTCGCGGGAGAGCGCCCTTAACTGTTATTAATAGAGTGTTCAAAAACCCGTAAGTTTTTCAAGAAACCGGGTTTCGGTTAGTTCGAAAAGTCAAGTTTTCAAGAAACCGGTTTTCGGATTTTAATTTTGGGAAAACGTGTGGAACAGGGTTTTTCCGGTGTTTTGTTGCTTAAAATTAAATTACACATGTAGCACTTACAATACATTTGTTTAGCGATCATTTCATATACTTATTAGTGTTTAAACTCACAATTTCACAACTCTATTTAAATATGAGAATTACGTTTTAATTTTAAATGAAACCATTACGTCATATTCCAATTTCGAATGCGTGTTTAATATACAATTTAAAAGTTTTGTTCAAATTTACATGAAATTAATTTAAATTCGAAAATCATATTCAAATTTGAAACAGATTTATTATTAATTTGTTTCAGGAGCACAAATTAAGTAAAATCCGGTTAAGTGCAAAAAAATCGGTTAACCCGTTTCGCCGGTTTTGGACACTCTAGTTATTGCCCGACCAAATGCATCGACCAATTGTTCGATGATGGCCCAAGCCAAAATTTACACCAAATGGTGGCACGTAGTTGACTAATTTTTTCTCATCAATTCCTCGCTTAATTTCTATACCCCAAATGCGACAATTTTGACGATTGACAACGACAATAAGACGAAAATGAGCCTCATCTCTGAAGATGATTTTGTTCGAAACCCTTCATTACTTTTAAAATATTTCTCAACAATGAAATCGCGTTGCTCTTTAATTACATTGTTATTTAGTGCACTTTCATTGTTCTTTAATTTAGAGTTCTATTTTTAGTAACCATGAACTGTCAGCTGTCACGCTGTCTCTATTTCTCCAACATCAACACTTTATGGCACACACTGAACGAAATTCAAATCTTGAGTGCATTTTCAGACACCCTTTGTATAGTAAATATACATTAAATTTATATATGTACATAAATACTTATATGGTTTGTTTACATCCGCCACAAATTTATCTACTTACAATTTTATATGCTGGCATCAAAGTTCGTTGACATTTGTGTTTTTTTCATGTTGTACAACGATTTAATTGTAAATATTTTGAACAGAAAATTTATTTTTATAATTAAATAAAACAAACGGAAACAGCAGATGTTTTAGTTCGCATATGAAGATAAAAGTACGTGTAAATGTTGCGTTAAATAAACTGCATTATTGAATTAATACGGTAGGTATCAATATAATTTACGAAAATATTATAATTTATGGAAATGCTTTCTGGTATGACGGGTTTTGAAAAACTGCTGACCCGATGACAATCTTTTCTTTTTGCAACGGTACATTTTTGGCTCACTAATGTTTGCACTGCTAAACGTGTCGATTTTTTTTAAATGTTGACTGAAATCTTTTTTCTCAATTCTAGACAGTGCTTGGTCACAAGGGAATACTTATCGTAAATAATTAAAAATGCCCCAAAAATCCCAAATTCTCAGTCAATTTTCATGAATTGTTTGCATATTTGCAGTTTCTTAGGCCCAATTTTTGACTGTTTATTTAAATTGGTAATCAGTTGATTTTGATTTATGTTTGATCTGACTTTAAATACAAAAAGAGTTTGTCAGTGCTTTGTCAAATAATCTTACTACCATGTGGCAACAGTGGCAAATGCTACGAAAAATAACCGGTATTCATACATTTCTTGGCTAATCGTTACGACGCATCAAACTGACGCCATTTGCAAAATAAAAGTGAAGTGATAAAATACAAAATATTTTATGAAATTGGATAGTATTTGAGCAGAAATGAAGTTCTAACTGCAACACGAGTTCAACGATACGTTTTTATTGTTATTTCAACTAGGATGGTGATTATAATTGGCCACATTAACAATTGTTTGTTGTTCTTTTTGTTTTCTGTCAAAATCATATGGTCACTTGATCATAGTTTACGAGCCAAACTTTGGCTGTTTAAACAGCAATTAACTATTAATCTAAAAAGTGAATTCAGAGTTTATTTAAATTATGTTTGATCGTTGATCAAAGATGATTTTCCACTCAAAAATTAGGCCTATTCATTTTTAAATTTTGTATAATGTCTAATTTTTAAATTATGGGAAATATAACCATATACGGACACCACTACGTGATAAAAGACCAACAAAAAAAAGACCCGTGTCTCCCAGTTTTGCCCAAAGTCATGGACTTTATTTTTATGGGCCCCAAAAGATTTGGGGTCTCGGTGTCATTCTTGCAAAAAAAGTGATAATTTTGTCAAACTCATATCTTGCGTATCATATAATAAAGAAATTGTGAGCATATAAGATAAAAAAAACTTCATCTTCAAGATCAAAATCGCAAAAAAAACTTTAAAAAATTGGATTTTTTTACCTATTTTTCCCTGTTCAAGTCCATAGGTAGCAAACGGTTCAAAATTCAAGGAAACAATCAACTACAAAAACGTACCTAATATCTCAATAAACAACTTCCTAGGAATGAACAATGACACCGTTTACCTCAACATTGAGAAACTATGCTATCTCACCGACCGCAGCAGCACAGGCAAAGAAGTAAGCTCAGCACACGCAACAAGGTACGCAGCACACAATATAAGAATCATTCCTAGGAAGTTCCGATATTCTAGAAAGTTGTTTACTGAGATCTTAGGTACATTTTTGTATGTAGTTGATTGTTTCCTTGAATTTTGAACGGTTTGCTACCTATGGACCTGAACAGCGGAAAAAGGGTAAAAAAATCCAATTTTTTAAGGTGTTTTGCGACTTTGACCTTGAAGATAAAGTTTTTTAAAATCTTACATATTCACAATTTTTGTTCTTTATGACAAGAGCTACAACCAGAGAGTAAATCAAAATTCTGAACGATTTGCAAGATATGAGCCTGACAAAATGATCACTTTTTTGCAAGAATGACACCGAGGCCCCAAATTTTTGGGGCCCATAAAAAAAGTCCATGACTTTGGGCAAAACTGGGAGACACGGGTCTTTTTTTTGGTATTTTATCACGTAGTGGTGTCCGTATATGGTTATATTTCCACGATTTAAAAAATTACACACAACACAGTGCTATCCCCTACTTATCATTCCGTACACTATGGTTGGTTAATTGTCTTTTTTGGTCAAGTGGAAATAAAGGGCATTCACATTTGTTACGGCAGTGAAAACAAGTAGATGGATGAGGAGATTGAGTACACGCGATCAAGTTCGATTGAATTTCCTTTATAAAAGTAGTTACATAGAGACATTGACTATTTACACTGACGAGCATCTGTAAATCAGCAAAAACCTTTACAGTCTCAAACCAATCACTCCCCGACGGGGAATTGAACCCCGGTCTCCCGCGTGACAGGCGGGGATACTGACCACTATACTATCGAGGATTGCTGGAGATCTGGAAAAATGCGATATCACAAATTATATTGATATCTAAAAATAACCCACCCACATAGTGTGGTATTTCATATTCCATCTCACACGGTTCAATGGATATACATATGTACTTATGTATATATGTATATAGATGCAAGGCATTCCATAGTATACGATATGATATCATTAATCTACGTCTGCTATAAATAATACCAGCAAACAAATTTGGTTATGAACCGAAACATGACTATGTATTTTGTGGATGTCTAACATCCATGACGCTTAACCTCTAGCACAAAAATTAAAGATGATCGCACAATATAATTTTTTTTCATAAATATTTTCTTGGAAAGAAAAGTTCATAGTTTTTACTTCGAAGTAATTGGCTAAGTTGGACGGACTCCAAGTGGACTGAGTTTAAAAACAGCATGAAAAGAGTAAAATTTAACTAGAAAAAAGAGCACAACTCACTGATTTTTAGATGCTCTCCCCAAACTGTGCACGGAAATATTACTATAAATCAGTTAAATTTTAACAAGCGCTGAATGTCTTCACCAAACGGAAATAATACATGCTTTTAAATAATATTGAACAAATTGAGATCGAAGTACAGCGAAACAATGTGCAAGCATTTTTTGAAAAAAGAAATTTAAAAGAAATGAGCGTATTCAACAATTATACCCTATTTCGGGTTCTAGGAATCGAACTGCATCATTAGACTTTGAAAATAAAAAAACAATATTAACCTCAAGCTCGGAGAAAATTTGGAATATTTATTGGTAAAACAAACGTCGAATAGCAAAATACAATCAAAAAGAAATTATAAAAATATAATCCGAAGATATCTATCTATGTTTTTGTGAATCAAAAAACCATCTAACAATCACATAACAATTAACATTGACGGACCAACAAATAGAAACTTGTCAACAAAAATGTGTTCTCCACCTAATGTGATGTGCAGTTCTGGTTTTGCTTAAATTTTTGATGAGAGGTACAGATTCTCTAGGTCACATACTCTTTGATCTGTTGTTAAAACACATGGCATCGAAGCGTCAAGATTCTCGAAGATTCGTTTTCCATTTCTGTTCAGCAAAATTAACCCGAAATTTCGATTCATCCGTAGGCCTCCATTCGTAGGACTCAATAACGAAATTGTGCCCAGACATTCTGTTTCTTGTGTCCTGATAAAAAGTGTATCTCTCCGATCCCATAGCTCCTATATAGTAAAATATTTTGCATTTATTACTAGATTCATTTCTAAGACAAAATAAAAACCAAATTAAAAAAATTAATTGCAGGTCGGGTGCTTCTACCTTTTTAGTATAATAGCTAGACCCGACAGACTTCGCTCTGCCGCCAAAGTATTCAATGATGTCATGGCCACTAATGAATTCACATATTTTAGTTATATGGGAAGACACACCATCACAAAAGTGTGCGTAAAACGCATATGCGTAGTCATTTTTCGAAGAGAACAAAGGCAATCAAGATTTCGACGACAAGAAGTTGTGCACAATTTGGCAACCCTCGTAGAAGAGAACCAAAAAGTTGACGCGATTCGCTCAAAAGCATGCCTCTCTCGCGTCGTAACTTTATTATTTAATTTTTTTTATATGTACTTTATGTACTTATGTAACATTATCAGAAACTGTTCGTGTATTGAAATTTCCAGTGAAGAGGGTAAGAGAGAAAGCAGAGAAACGGGGCGTTTCACTCTACTTCGTTGGCATTCCACTCCATGAGTAAAGATTCTTTTCCACTTGTATTCATTCTGTTTGTAGATAACCTGATCAATAAGTTGTGACCAAAAAGCGGTGCTCTAGTGGAAAGAAGCAAAATCATTTACTTTTAAATAAAAGATTAAATGAAAATACATGTATTTAGTTCAAATAAGACTTAGGACCATTTTCTCAATGTCCGGTTAAAGTGTCTGCTTACTAATCCGTACTTTAATTTATCGGAACGATATTCTGCCTGTTAACGTTTTCCGGTTAATTTAAAAGGATGTTAGTTATTTTACGTTGGCAACTCTGATGAAATGTATGAACAAAAACGATGTACAAATAGACAGTCAAAATTTCTCTTCACTCAAATGCCAACAAACAAAACGAGTGAAACCCTAGTACTTCTCTACTCTCTCTCTTACTCTCTTCATTGAATATTTCAATACGCGAGCAGCTTTTTGATAGTGTTATTGTATATAACTATACAAATTCCAACCATGTTAAAGTAAAATTACATAAACTATGCACAAAGTATGAAATAAGCAAGATATGACGCGAGAGAGAAATGCGTTTGAGTGAACTCCTAGCACTTTTTGGCTCTCTTTTACCAGGGTTGCCAAGTTGCGCACATCTTCTGGTCGTCTAATTGTAAATCGTCTTTGGTATGAATATATGTGGTTGTCACATAAAGTAACTATGGTACATTGTACATCCTTTTTGGTTGTCAGCAAAGACGAACTAGAATTAGACGACCAAGATATGTGCGCAACTTGGCAACCCTGGTAAAAGAGAACCAAAATAAATAAATTAAATAGTTTCCCATTACATCCCATAAAGGGACTGGGGAGAAACTTCTCACAATCACTGAGCTGTGCGCTTTCCAGTTTTCACTCACTGATTGGGACCTACAGTTTTACACCGATTCCGAGCGGTATTTTGAGAAGCTTTTTCATGGCTAGATACTCGATAGTGTCGCCGTCACTATGCGAGGTGACCGCCGCCGAAAGAAAATTTGAAGGTGGTCAGAGCCGGGTTCGAACCCAGGATCTCTTGTACAAGAGCCGCGCACACTAACCATTGCACCACCGACGGCCACAAAGAGAACCAAAGGTGGTAGCAATTCATTCAAACGCATTTCTCTCTCGCGTCATATCTTGATTATTTCATACTTTTTGCATAGTTTATGTAATTTTACTTCAACATGGTTGGAATTTGTATAGATATATATAATAACACTATCAAAAAGCTGTTCGTGGATTGATATATTCAATGAAGAGAGCAAGAGAGAGAGAGCAGAGAATGATTAACGATTCACTCGTTTTGTTTGTTGGAATTCGAGTGAAGAGAAATTTTGACTGTCTACTTTTGTACATCGTTTTTGTCAGCACTGTAAGATATCAACTGTTTACTTTATTATTGATTTTGTGCAAAGACTATTATTTTAAGTTACAATTTTTACCATTTGGGTGGGGCTCTAAGCGATTTTAAGCGGCTCTAGTTAAAATCGCTTAATTTCTCAAACAAAGTGGACGACGAGATTTTAATTTAGCGGGAATAATAAAAAAATACCAATTGTTTTGGTATTCTTTCCACCAGTTTTTACGAACAGTCGCTTAAAATCGCTTAAGATTACACAGCAGTCGCACTGGCATCGATTTTCTTGATTTTGCCACTTTTGTTGATTTCAAGCAGAAATCAGGAAAATTTTCTCGATTTCCCATATGTTTTGACAGACGGCTAATCGGGTACGTTTCTTATTTGTCTTGCGTTATGCAACGCTGTTTTATCTTATACTACGAACGAATAGTACGATTGTTTGCAACCATTTCAATCATGTCGCATCGATGTGGTGGTACCACTAGAATACCCGACTTATTTATTTATCGCAGTTCTTAGGTATTTATTGATTCTCAAACATATTTTTTATACTTTTTTGTTTAATTTTATTTCTAGAATTCATTTGTGCTGAATTTGATTGTTGCAAAATACCAGACAAAGCAAAATGCCTATTGTTGTCGGCTTGGTGTGTTTGTTTTCGTAGTAATACTACCTTGTCAATGCGCCTTGACTTTAAATCAAATCAGGAAAAATCCCAATGCGATCACTTCGGATTTTGTTAGGACTTTTGATACGAAATCGGGAAAATATTTTGTAGTGCGAATGAGCTATTAGGTGTCCATCTACACTGGACGAATATTTTAGATAAGCGAGGAAAACAAAAGAAGCTAAAAAAGCAAAAGGAAGAAAACAGCTGTGAGAAATTACAACATTTGTATGTTCTTTTGTCACCCTAAATAACGATACAATTTTGAAGAAATGAGTCCAACATTTTTTAGATGTTGCCTCATACAAGGGTAACATTATTTTTTTAGAAACGAAATACTGTTCAACCGAACATCTGCTCAAGTTTTAAAATAAACACGTTTTGGTAAATTTTAAAATGATCCGTCACGAGACCGAATAATGATTTATAACATTTCTTACATAAAAATATTAGAAACACATATGGAAGAAAAAAAACGAACTTTGTCTCCCCGACGGGGAATTGAACCCCGGTCTCCCGCGTGACAGGCGGGGATACTGACCACTATACTATCGAGGACTGTGTCGGGTCTAGAGAATAAACATTTTAAATATATTCTATAAATAATATGGTTTTACCGAATATGTATAGTGTGGTGTTAATTTAAATTTTAAATTTAATACTTTTGTTGTGTTTTTATGGAATAAACTGATCATGCACGAATAATTAAGTAAATGTGGTAAATAAAGCAAAACTAAAGTAATGAATTCTGGCAAATAAAAAGTCATTTCTATAGTCAATTTAAAATGTGAAGGAAATTGAGTCTCCAAAACCAAATCCGAAAAACCGGCGAACCGGTTAACCGGCGGTTTGATCTCTAACCGTGTGCCGGGTTTTTAAAAACGAAATTTTCGAACAACGTCGTTTAACCAGTTTTTACTATATTTGTGTTAAATAGCCTTAAAAACTGGAAAAATGCAGTAAAAAAGATATGATTTTAAAATTTTAATGATATTTTCGAATTAAGAAATATGATTTCTATTTTCAAATATGATGCTAAACACTCTTCACTCAATTTTCATTTCCAATTTCACATTGATTCAATAATTTGAATAAGAATATCTAATATTTTGAAACAATTTTATCCTAATTTTAAGCGAACCACAGACTTGTCATTCTTGAGCACAAACATCAGCTATCGTTGATGTTTATCGTTGGTTTACCGCCCTTCTTGATACCAAATAAGAATGTACTCGAAGTTGTTAGTGTCACTAGCATGTTCACAACATTTTTTGGTAATATTTTTTCAAATTCATCACTCAGATAAAAAGTTATCGACCAAGCTCATGCTCAAGAACGACAAGTTTGTGGTTCGCTTTATATTTTAAATTAGTATTTAGAAACATGTCATTCATAAAAATCTTTCACATTTGAATACGATTTTTAAATTAAAATGAGGTTAGTGTGAATTTGAATAAACTTTTTAATTTTATATTAAATTCACGTTCCAAATTTTAATTCAAAATTTAAATGCTATTATACAAATTAAATACAATTATGAAATTTTGAAATTTAGACACCAATAAGAATATGGAAAGGTCGGAAAATAAATTTATTGTAAGTGACACATTTGCCAAAATGAAAAACCGGAAACCAGTTTCTTAACAAATTTATATTTCGTACAAACCGAAAACCGGTTATTGAAAAGTGCAGGTTTTTTGATCACTCTAGCAGGAACTTATTGATATCAAATATACAAATATGTGTATTAGGGCGGGTCGATTTATTTTTCGACAATTTCCCTATGATTTCCGTATTCTATGGGTTATTCCATGAAAATTTGCCAAAGGAACCATACCTCTATCGTTAAAATCGAGTCCCATACTTTTTGTTGGTAGATTTTTTTTCCCAAATTGACGTTCGTATGAAATATTACCTACACGTTCACATCCATAACTCAAAAACTATCGATCGGGTTTAATCGCCAGTAGGCGCGTTGGAAAGGTGAGCTCATTTTGATCAATTTCCAACATTGGTCCAACGGTTCGAAGGTTACGGGCATTTTTGTCCAAATTTTGGAGCATTTTTCCATTTTTTTCATGATTTTGTCCAAGAATATTACTTTCATGGCCATTTTTTTGGCTCAATTTTTTTGACTTACGAAGCTTACGAACCTTACGTTACGACTGGACTGATTTGCGCTTTACATTGTTGGCATATTTTTTCACAGGGTGCACACCCTGTGTTATGTTTGTTTATTTCTTTTTGTTTTTAGTTTCTTTATAGACTTCTTTATTTTTGTTTGTTTATAATATTCCAGTGTATGCTAGTTTTGTTTGAGCGTCATTTCAGTGAAGTGTTACTTGAAATAACTAACAAATAATCAAACTATTTTGAAATTTAGAAAAGATTTAAAGGTAAGTGTAAAAACATTGCCAACTATTATAGTTAATAGTTATATTATTATTCTAACATATTTAATTCTTTTAGTGACGGTTTAAAAAATGGATTCAGAGCCTGGTTCATCGCAAAATCCAACAGATACCCAACGCAGTAGTTTGCAACATTTGGTCTCTCATGATGTTTTTTCTTTTGGCGTGGCCTGTGAATTACCTGATATTAATCTGTCAACTAAACGAGATATATTGAAGTACTATTTTTTCTTGGCCAAACGTTCAAAAGCCAAAAGCAAAATGTTTTCGTATAAAACATTTACTCCCCAAGTAGCAGACAGATTGTTAGAAATTTGGAATCAACTTAATATTGAACTTATACTCAAAGGTAGCATCATTAGAAAATGGAATAATTTGCTTGACGCATATAGTAATGCAGATAAACAACGAGTAAAACGCGCAACAGAATTCAAAAAATTCGTAGAATCAACAAACCAATTATTTAACATTGGAAAATGTAAATGCAACTTGAAAGAAAACGACTGCTCATGTGGATCGATCCCAGAAAACTTAAAAGATTTCATGCGCGATCAATATAATGACAGAATACAAACGATACCGGAACACGATAGTGGAAGTGAAGAGACGATATACATTACTTTTTAAATTTATTACTTGGACACGATTTTTACCACCGAATTTACTTGGAGTTGTAAATACAGTAATTCAAGATAATCCATATTTTGCACACTCAGAAAATATCTTGCTATCTATGTTGTTTGATGATAGAATGGAAAAACGAAACATTGCTATAAAGAAGATTTTACATTACCGAAGAGATATTGTCGACCCAACGGAACTTAGAGTTTATAAAAAATCTCTTATAAACTTTAATTGTACGGAATATACAAATATGACTGATTTAAATGACGATACCATTTTATTCGAACCACCGTTTACGCAAAGTTATTCGTATGAACATTTGGAGGGATATTTAAATTACGAAGTGCCACCGTTCGATGATCCACAAATTCCTTTACACATTCAAGGAACGGAAAGACATGTCCAATTGCTGGCTGCCACTGCTAAACGAGTTGCAGGAAAGAATGTAGAAGGCGCTATGGCGACGACATTAGAGAGCCGTACGAAAACACCCAGACTTGAAAGCAAACAAGACTTTCAGAAAAAATAATGTTTTTTTTCACATTTTTTCTTTTACTACACTCAAATTGAATATTTTTGATGTGTTAACATTTATACGCGCGCCTCTAGGGCAGTAAACTATCAAACTAATACATACGCAAGTGTTAGGTTTTAAGAGTAAATCATCGTTTGTTTGTTCGTTGCTTGGCAGTCGGTATCGAAAGTGATTATTGGGCGATTTTCATATAATTTTCCCACGCGATTTTCTCCGGAAATTCATATCCGATTTTATTAATTTTTGGATTAAAAAGCTAGTGCGGGTTTCGACGAAGAGTTTAGGCCAAAAATTAAGGCGATCCGATATCGGCGAGCCGAGATTTAAGTGTTTTAATTTGGAGTATTAATTTGGAGTAATATTAAAAAAGTATTTTATGTTGATCTTCGGTTATATCGTACGAATATAACAATGTATGTATGTATGTACAAGTGGCTGTTGCTTTGCATTCTTTGACTTTTGTGGGAATAAAACAAAAAGTATTGAGCAAGAAAATAATGACACATGTGCTTGCACTGGGTCTTTAAATAATTTTAAGTATTAATATTATTTAACTGTAACGTCATCATATGATTGAACGCTGTTTTTTATTTTCCAATGTCACATTTACTAATGTGTTCATTGAAATCGAACAGGTACCGTGTAGCAAAAAGGTGTTAACACATCGCCCGTGAGTTCGAACACTCATTGGATTTTTTTTTTTGACGTGACAACGTCTTAAATTAGGTTGCGGCTGGGAGTCACTTATGAAAAAGTGTAACGCCCGGTAACGTTACGATGAGTCACCGAACACAAGTAAACGCAATGTGTTTACTTGTGTGCCAGAAACGATTTGCTTTGCTGGCTTCTAGTGGCTGTTGGTCGGTGGTGTGAGTGTTTTTGTTTTTTGGCACATCATATATATGACGACTGAGCAAGTATGTATGTGCGTATATATGTGCGTGTGTATGAATATTGATTTAGATCAGTCTGCATTGGATAAGGTATTATTTTTTGTTTTTTTTTTGTTTTTTGTTTTTTGGCTTTATGATATGTGTAGTGTATGTTTGTGTGTAGAAATTTTCATATGAATTAGGTAGCCAAAACGAAACAGAGAGCTGCGGTCGGCTTTAAAAACGATATGCGAATATGATGAATTGAAATACTTTTTGGTTAGTAAATTATTTGCTTTTGTTTTTAATAAAAGAAATGTTTATTTTTTATAATAAAAGAAATGTTTATATTTTATAATAAAGGATATGTTTATTGTTTATAATGTCACATTTGATAATGTGTTCATAGAAATCGCACAGGTACCTAGATGGTGTTGAAATTACTTCTATTTTCCTAAACCATAAGTTTCAATAAATGTTAAAACATCGCCCGTGAGTTCTAACACTCATTGGGCAAGTGAGTTCATTGCACTCCTATTGTGCAATTTAATTATATTCATATCAATAAATATTCTACCGAGAAAAAGACGTTGTCACGTAAAATCTTCGCCCGTAAAACCGACTTTACAGGCAACAATTTTTTGATAATAGGTTGATAGATACTTTATTATCTCTTAATTTGAATTTTTGTAGAAAAAAAAATAAAAAGGGAAAAAAAATCAAAAAGTTGGTTTTATGTGTTATTTTGTTTTAGCAATATCGCATGAATTAATCAACCGAATTCGATAAATTTGGGCTTAAACTCTTCGATTTGAATTGTAAATTGAATTAAATAATGGATTGAGCCAAAACAATGGCCATGAAGGTAATATTCTTGGACAAAATCATGAAAAAAATGGAAAAATGGTCCAAAATTTGGACAAAAATGCCCGTAACTTTTGAACTTTTTACCAACAAAAAGTAGGGGACTCGATTTTAACGATAGAGATATGGTTCCTTCGGCAAATTTTCATGGAATAACCCATAGAATACGGAAATCATAGGGAAATTGGTGAATTTTTTCACTCCCTACAAATCGACCCGCCCTAATGTGTATAGAACATTCATACATACACAGCGCAAAAGAGTCATGACTCAAAATTTACAAATTTCAGTAGAGGCACAACATCGGGTTTATTGATTAAAGATATGTTTTCATACGGTTGTTTTTGACGAAAGGGGAAAAAATATCACGACAGATTTGTACAGCGGATAGAAATGGCCATTGCTTATTGCTTTTAAGGAACAAAATTAAAAACTGAACATTTTGAGTTATGACTCACTCTTTCGTAATTAGTTGCAGCTTCCATTGATGTATGAATGGTTTTATAACATGGTATAACGGTTTTATAAGTGTTAATTCAAAAACATCAGTTTTTTAAAAAACCGCTTTGCAGTTTTTAGTTTTGACAAAAACGGATGGAACCGGGTTTTCGGTGTTTTGATTTAAATTAAATTATACATGTAACCCCTACAATACACTTGTTTAAGGACCATTTCATATAATTATTAAAATTTGGAATTCAATATTTTACAACTCTATTTAAATTTGACAATCACATTTTAATTTTAAATTAAAATTATATTTAAATTTTAATGCGTGTTTAATGTAAAATTTAATAGTTTTGTCCAATTTTTCATTAAACCGATTTAAATTCGAAAACCATATCGAAATTTGAAAGAGATTTTCATGTATGACACTCTTACTAAGTTTAAAACATTTATTTATAAAATATTTTATATTAAAAAAAATGTATGAAAAGCTTAAATAATTCCTATGCAAATCATAAAATAATTTTAAAATTTGTATAAAAAAAAAGTAGTTGCAAATTTCATTTATAACTTATTGAAGCATAAAATCATAAAATATTTTTGTTTGTTAATTCCAAAATTTCAATAAAATTTGAAATTAAAGTCATTTACTATTAATTTTTTAAGGATTTTAACACAAATTGAGTAACCGGTTAACCGACGTCAAACTACCGGTTTGCGGTTTGTTTGAAAATTAAGTATTCTAGAAAACCGGCGCACGGTTAATAGCAAAACATCCAGTTAACCGGTTTCAGCGGTTTCGGTTATGAACACTAATGAATGTGTAATGAGGATGTATGGAAAAAACATTGTTTGACCGACCTAGTGAATTTTCCAGTTTGCGGTCTGTATTGTCATGTGTAATTAGTGCTATTTTATCAAAATGTTCTCACAGTTGTTCAGGAGAGTCTTCAACGAATTGGGACTAGTTTTTCAACGCCTTTTATTAATTCTACTATTTATAGATACAGTCATTATCTATACACCGAAAAATCTTTATTTTTTTCTTGTTTGGATGCAAATATAACGTGTGTTTGGAGCTTGCGGCAAATATTATATACTTGTGTCCAAACACATCGTGTCTGACGTTCAATATGACATGTTTGAAACAGAAGGATTAATATGTTCTAATATTATATGTGTTTGCGACCCACATACAGATTTGTTTGTGATACAAACACAGCTGTGTTTCGTACACTCTTTACTTTTGTCACTGTTAGTTTTTTGTCGATATGCTCTGTCGAGAGCAAAATAATAAAAGAGGGACAAAGAGAGATTGTTCTCAGTCTATGTTAATGTTATTCCAAGAGAATAACTGTATTTTTGCATTATTCTTTCAGTCAGTGGTTCATAAATGTTCCTGAATGCGTGTGAATTGACTGTTTCTTATGTTGACTGATCTATTGCGTTTTAGTTTCATGCATTCAATCCTCAATCGTTCGTTTGGGAGGAAACACGAATTATGCGACGTAAGTACATGGATGTTCGGGATGAAAGACGCATATGGCTCCGCGTAAAAGTATACATCTTTGCAAGTAAACATGCGAATGTTTGCAATTAAATATACGTAAGTTTAGGTCTTGCAAATATATGAATATTTGGAGTGTGTTCCACACTTGTATTATAAGTACATGGTTCCTGCAGAATGTATTTGAGAGAATATGTTACAGAGACCGTTTTTATTTAAGGTGTAGGTTGTAGGTTTTGATCTCGAATTTCGCGATACTATCAATTGATTGGACCTCAGTTGCTGTATTTACCGCACAATAATATTTGCAGCTTTATAAGAAAAATTACAAACTATGAATTTGCTTATAAGAATTTGAAGAGGATTTACAAGTGTGTATAAGTTATTATTATTATTATTTTTTATCAGACATTGAGTTGAACTTGTTTATTAAACTGTTGACGCAATATACCCTCTTCCTGTCCCTCTCTCTCTATCTCTTTCGATTTGATGAACAAATTATTTAATTAATAATGTCGTTTTACCTACAATATAAAAAGCAATTGGCGCTAATAAATTATTTTTATATTAATTAATTAAAAGAAGGGAATATTTGCCAATGTTGGTATTTGAACATTAATTGCAGTATCGGTTTCACTAATGGCATTTATTAATTCATTTATCATATTTGGTTTTTTTTTTTTAAACGCGAAAATAACTTCGTTTGCCTCAGATAATTGATTTAAAAGACTTTGCGTTTAAAAAGTATACAGAAGTATAAGATACAATAGGATATTCTAAGTCATATCCTGAATAAAATGCGACTTCGGAGTTCGAAAATAATTTCAAAATATTAAACCACATTCACGCGGTTATATTTGTTTTGTTAAATGGAACAGGTTATATGTTGAATGCCTCTACTTGCTTCTCTCACAGCGCATTTTCTCAATTCTTATGATTTACTTTTCCTCTTTTATTTGTCCCCTATTCAACTATTTGGGCTACAGAATCAATCTGAGAGTCGAGGTGGGAACTGCAATGGAGTTGCAGCCGTTAAAATTACAATGGAATACAAAAAAATAATAGAGAACAAACAAAAAAAAAATAACGAATTGAAAAAGAAACTAAGTAATTGAAAACCAAACGGAAAAAGTTTTTCAATTAAAATGCAAACACAAGTGTGAAAATGCCGCAATAGCCCATAATTGAAAACGAAAAAAGCGAAGAAAAACAACACGAGCGCCAACAAAATCAACTGTACAATGAGCGAAGGGGGAAGAAATTCGTTACTATTGCAAGATGATAACGATGTTGATGATTCGGGACAGGATGGGTAGGAATATCGGCGAATGCTTCACCAGACAGGCAATTGAACTTAACTCCACTCAACAATTATACAATACAACCAGTAACCATTCTCAATAGTAGGTTAGGAATTGTGATGAAGTTATATCTATCAAATGTTTAACCAAGCCCCGGTTAGTGGTTAAAGGGAAATAAATTGTTTAAAAAGAATAGAAAATAGAAATAAACCAAAGAGGAAGATTTCAGAAGAGGTGCAATGATATAAAACAAACAGACAATAAGGTAAATTACATTTCAAACTCCAATTTGAAAGAGCAGAAGGTAAAAGGAAAGGATAGTTAAGTCCTGATAATAGCTTGGAAGCCAGTGGTTCAAACTATCTTAATATTTCTTAAACTTTGTTTAAATTGGAGATGATAATTGATTGCTGAAATGTAAATTTACGTATTTTTAAAATTATTGAAAAAACTCCCAGAGATTGAGGACCATGAATGTTTGCGCTTAACCAACTTTAACTGAGTAATTGTGCCGATATTAGTATTCACATAAAAACTTCGCAAGATTGACTTGTTATAAAATAATTCAACATTACAAATATATAAAATCCTTTAAACCCACCACTCGTCTTGTATTACATCCGTTTCCGGCAATGAAACAACCAACTTTTTGCATTCGCAGCCAACTTCCAGTAACTCAATGCACTCACAAATACACACTCAACTTGAGAGGCCCACTTGTGCTTCGGCTTACATGGATGGCCAGGATAAACTTTTTTGAGTTGGATTTCTTTAAATTGATACGAATCTAAATTACTTTAGTTGTTTAACAATAATTCTATATTGTAAGCAAAATAGTAACAAACAGAAAGCAACACCACTGCCAGCGATTACTTTTTGCAAATGGGTTCCTGCGAAACATTACAATGCTTGACGCCCCTCATTTCTCAGGCTATTAGGGCGAAGGGGAGGTTCTAAACTGACTCCTGGGTTGCAATTTATATGCTACTGGGTTGGCTATTAAATCGTTTCTTTTTCCAATTACTTCCTTAGCATTGTGCGCAGTGTAGTTGTTATTCAAATTAAACTTTTAGTTAAATTGATAAAAAAAAAACTAAATACTGTAGAGTAATACAATACGATTGGCCTTAGATCCTTCATATCTCTGTAAGTCAGTCAGGCAGTAAGTCGTATTTGTCTGTTTGTGGTTTCAATTTACTTTCCGAGATTAAGTTCCATGCACAAGAAGATTTCAACACAAGTTAAGATTTTAATTAATTTTCTAAACATTCCTGTTCGCGAGCAAAAGGCTCTGGTCAAAATTGAACATTTCCAAACAGATTAAACACAAATAGAATTTACAATTACGGCGCCGCATATCCATTGAGCAATGACGTCGGTTCCATCACTGTGAGGACGGTTGGAGGGCGGGGAAGGATTTTAAATTATGCCACGCAGAAGTATGAAAGTATGTATGAGTATGAAATAATTAGACATTCTTTAATTTGATTATAAAACTTTGAAATTGAACTCTTAAATTAAATGAACAATAAAATCAGTCAGTCGATGGTTAATAAAGAGATTTATAAAGCAATTTCCTTATGACTTACAATGAAATAATTGAGTGGTTGTATAGAGTAATAGTATTCAGAAGTCGGGGGAGATCTTAAAACCCAACACGACTACCGATTTAAAATGAGAAATGGGGAAGTTTAGTAGCAGAATTTACTGCTGGAAATTTTCCAAAAAAAAAAAATGAAAATGAGAAATGAGCAACTGATGGGAGTATCTATCAAACCCTACTATATCAGTGCGACTTTTAAACTTCTAAATCTTGAAAAAATACAACTTCGAGTTTATCATAGAGTAAATAAACCTAGAGGAGCCATCTGTCTCATCTGACGTTTCATTTCACACTCATCGTGGTGAGGTCGGCGCAATAGAGAGATGTTCGATGTAAATTGACTTACTCCAGGTGGAGTTACAATTTGTCATGTCGTTTTAGTAGAGAAATGTGAAATTTGAACGTATTTTAGACTATTTTGTTATCTTTTATTGTTGTATATACATATTTGTGTTGTATTTAACACACTGAACGAAATGCCGTGGTTATTTTCTTGTTGATTGAGCTAATGCCTCTATCTGCTAATATTAAAGCCAACTGTCTCATCTAACGTTTCATTTCACGTGGTGAGGTAGGTGCAATGTAGAGATGCTCGACGAAAATTGACTTCCACCAGGTGGAGTTACAAGAACTGTTGACTTAAATTTGTCATGTCGTTTTAGTAGAGAAATGTGATATTTGAACGTATTTTAGACTATTTTTTTTAGCTAAATTTTGACACACTGAACCAAATACTGTTGTTATTTTCTTTTTGATTGAGCTAATGCCTCTATCTACTAATATTAAAGCCAACTGTTTCATCTGGCGTTTCATTTCACACTTATTGTGGTGAGGTCGGGGCAATGCAGAGATGTTCGATATAAATTCACTTACACCAGGTGGAGTTACAAGAACTGTTGACTTAAATTTGTCATATCATTTTAATAGATAAATGTGAAATTTGAACGTATTTTAGACTATTTTGTTATCTTCTATAGCTGTATATATTTGTGTTGTATTTAACATACAAATTTTAACACACTGAGCGAAATGCCGTTGTTACTTTCTTGTTGACTGTTTTGAGTTAATGGCTCTATCTGATATTATTAAAGCAACACTTTTCAACATGCAACCTCATAATAAAGTTGAGTAAACACGAATTAAATATTTGTGCATAAAATTCACACAAGATTCTATCTTCCTTAAATTCAAAATTTCATTCCTTTTTAATTAATTGTTGGCTTGATATTATAATTTTTACGTTTTTGTATTAACATTTTCTATTTTAAAAACAAAACCTGGCAAAGAATTTCCAACTCGTTCTACCTTCTGGAAATTTGAATTTGTATTAGCGTCTGTCCCTCTTACTATATAATAATTAGATAGCTTGAGCTTCGGATTAAACCCAACTAACCGCATTTAAGTTCCGGCAAAAAAACCTTATTATTTGTCGGAATCATTTAAAGGCACAAAAAGGACCAAGCATTCTTCGTTGTACCATTGTTTTGCCAAATACAACTTAACACCTTCTATGGCTTGGCTGAGTACATATGCATGCATGTGATACACATACCAAAGCAACAACAAAAACAACACTTAATTATTATTTACAGCAATCCCCATTACACACACATACACACACACACCCAGATCCATAGATATACCCATTATACGTGTGTGAGTGGGGGTTATTGTCTTCAATACTAGCCTTGTGCTATACTGTTACGGAGGATTAAAAACGTTTAGCTTTTCCAGGTGGTTCCAACCTTTTTGTGTTGCTGTTGTTGTAACATTTCTTTGTACAGTCTGGCATTGTTTCCCTCAACCTCATGCGCCCTCTCGTAACCGGAATGTTAACATAATGTTATTGTAGGGACATAGAAGGTAAGGAAAGGTTTGTGGAAAATTTGGACGCACACTTTACTAAAAAAATGTAATTAAAATGGGGGCGGGGGGACCTTGTTGTATGCAACTATTTTGCAAAACGTTATTTATCACACATTTGTCAGTTCACAGCACACAATTAATATTTACAATAATTTTCTTTGCAAATGTCACAAATTCTTTAACTTGACAATTCTCAATATCTGGCAGGGGAAACAGTTCTTCAATACTTGATGTAAACCACCCTGTAATAGACAGATAAGCTAAAAAATTTCGTTTGCATTTCTTTTCAGCTGCGTACCATAGACTAATTGTTATAATAGCCTTAACAGTTCTCTCAGCAGATTTATGACATTTGGCCTAGTGTGATATGAACGTTGGATGGTGAAAAGAATTGCTTCAATAATACCAGAGAGAGACAATGGTTCAAAACAACAACAAAATAACAACAACAGTATTTCGTTTTGTGTGTTAACATTATTGTGCTAAACACGACACAAATGTATGCTAACAATCACACTCAATAAAAAAGTGTAAAACACATTTAAATTTCAGTTTTTCACCAAAATGACATGAAAAATTAAAGCCAGAAGTTCTTGTAATTCTACCTGGTGTAAGACACTTTTCGTTGATTGAGCTAATGCCTCTATCTGCTAATATTAAAGCCAACTGTCTCATCTAACGTTTCATTTCACGTGGTGAGGTAGGTGCAATGTAGAGATGCTCGACGAAAATTGACTTCCACCAGGTGGAGTTACAAGAACTGTTGACTTAAATTTGTCATGTCGTTTTAGTAGAGAAATGTGATATTTGAACGTATTTTAGACTATTTTTTTTAGCTAAATTTTGACACACTGAACCAAATACTGTTGTTATTTTCTTTTTGATTGAGCTAATGCCTCTATCTACTAATATTAAAGCCAACTGTTTCATCTGGCGTTTCATTTCACACTTATTGTGGTGAGGTCGGGGCAATGCAGAGATGTTCGATATAAATTCACTTACACCAGGTGGAGTTACAAGAACTGTTGACTTAAATTTGTCATATCATTTTAATAGATAAATGTGAAATTTGAACGTATTTTAGACTATTTTGTTAAATATAGAATATATAATAGAATATATAAATATAGAATACTTGTGTCCAAACACATTGTGTTTGTTCTTCAATGTTACATGTTGCAGACACAGTGGGTATAATATATGTTTTTGCGACCTAAATATGTGTCTATTTGTTGAAAACTAAGGAATACAAAAACGTGACACAGCAGACATTTAATTCATGAAAAGAATGATTAGAAATATGTACATGGATCCTATAATATGTTGCTGGGTCCGTGTTGTAATGTTGCAATATCTTTGTAATGTTACTTTCTGGCATCCGTCTGTTGGTAGCTAAAAAGTGAAGGCAATTGCATGATTAACCGGAATGTGAGGCTAACACAAGTCAGTCTTAGGTTATCAGGTGGCAATACTCAGTGAAGCTGAAACATGGTGGCCAGTAGGTCAAGTCACAAGGGTATCTTCTGATCTGAAAAAAAAACAAATAGCCAGAGTGATAACTTGGCAATTGATAGAAATCCCCCATCCAGTGTAATGGATGTATCTGTTATACGAGGCGCTAATATCAATTCGAATCATCATTACCAAGTTACAGCAAATGTTCGCACAAGGTTAATTACAGCAAATCCATACGAAATCAGACACAGGAAAAACTGGATATCGGAAAACTGAAATTACCAGACTTACGCAATTACTAGCGCAGATCGCTCCCTCCCCCGATCGCAGTGGAGACACATTTCCCACATCTAAAATAGTTTAAAATACTTTCACGGTATAAGAGATTCTACTTAGGTTGCGTAGAGGTTTTAAGGGAACCCTTCTGTGCTAGAACTGTTGTGCCTGGCTAGGTTTCACCTATTTGTATGAGCAGATAAGTGTGTGTATGTGTGGTAGTAGTGGCAGCTTAGGTGTCAAAACGTTTTGCATAATAATAGGACTACCGAATTGTTTGATAATTTCCAACTGTTTTTTGTTGGCCCAACATTGGTTGGTTGGTCTCGGACGTATCGACCGCACTAGTTGTATCCATGCACTGCTATTAACTGTTGTTTTAACACCTTATTTTGTTGTGTCGGTGTAGGTATTAAGCGTATGTGTGTGTGTGTTCATCTACAGTTTTTCAGGTATTCAGTTTTCAGTGCTTCAGGTTTTCAGTTTCATGCTTGAATTACACATTTTCCTATCAAGATTTGAGCTGGCGTTGTCCTTTTTGCCATATACTTGTGTGGCCATTGAGTCATTTGGTTCTCGGAGTGTTTGTTGGTTGGTCCGATTGTTTGTTTGTACATTTTAATTGTTGTTTTTAAGTTTGAAAAGGGTGGATCAAGGGACGTTTTTATCCCCTCAGGTGTCCTGCTTAGGAAAAATCTCGCAGGGTATTCGTTCTACTTGCATATTTCCGGCTTGGATGAAACTTAAAGAAGTTATTATCCGAGTTTTTGTTTATGTTATTATCTTTAGAATTCTTGGTTGTTGTTGAGTTGAGTTTAATTGAATAAAATATTTTTTTGTTGGCTGTTGTACAGCTGATTGGGATAAGTATCCAACAAAAAATCCTTAAATCTTTTTTAAATCTGTTTTGGGGTTGAGTATTGCTGATGGTGATTCTCAACAAAGGCAGATAAATTTAATATGATTATGTCGAAAAAAAATCAATATTGTTTGAAAGAACTTAAAATATTAAAAAACAAAAAACCATACAATGATTTAACTAGGACATAGAATTTCCCTTTTCTTTTTTTAAATTCAATACCATCAAATACAAAATAAAATAAGAATGATGCCTCCAAAAATACATTTTGTCTCAAGGATGTGTACAAACATACATATCAACGCAATTTTTTTATGTTGAATATTTTTGTTCAGTTTTACTTTACTTTGTCGTTTGGTTTAGTTTCGAGTGCTGGTAGTTTTTATTAAATTTAAAAAAAAAATACTGCCCCGAGTGAGGCTCGAACTCACGACCTTAAGATTATGAGACTTACGCGCTGCCTACTGCGCCATCGAGGCTGTATGTTTGACTGTCTGCCTTGTGACAACTAAACTTATACGCTTTTGCATTCCTAAGAAATCCTCACAGATTGCACGTCTATTACTTTTGTGCAATAGTTTTTGAATTAATTGAAACTCTTTTGCAATCGAATAGGCCGTCCAGTACTCTGTCACAAAGGGATATCATCATACGAACATTCAACATAAATAACACTTCACTTGCATAAAGAGTAACATAACATCATCTCATACACACACATATTCATCTGTATTTACATGCATACATCAGGATCCAATTAAACTCTCTTAGAGCGAGAGGACTCGAGCGAATATGTTTTCACCTACTCGTATAAATGGTTTTGAATAGTTTGAGTGTGTTTGCCAGTGTGCCAGTGTGTGTGTCTGTAATTGACTTAAACTGCATTTCCAAAATAATAATAAAATAGTCCGACTCTTTGGATAACTTTCTGTTTTTATACGAGTATATGCCAGAAGTAATGGGTACCAGAGGCGTTTGCCTCGTTTGCCAAGGGAAGGGGTTTGGTAATGTAATCGAACTGCGCCCAATGCACGACTAAAGTGTCTAAAACCGGCACCGAAATATCGGTGAAACCGGTTAACCGGATTTTTTTCTATTAACCGTGTGCCGTTTTTTTTTTTAAAACGTAATTTTCGAACTAACCGGAAACCGGTTATTTGATATCGTTTAACCGGTTAATCGGGTTTTACTTCATTTGTGTTAATATCCTTAACAAAGTTAATAGTAAATGATACGATTTTCGAGTTTTAATGAAATTTTGGAATTAAGAAATATGATTTCTATTTTCAAATAAGATCATGTGCTTCAATAAGTTCTAAATGACATCCAAACAATTTTTTTTTCAAAATGATTTTATGACTTGAATTAGTATTAATTAAAAATGAATAAAGAATTATCATCATTTCCCTTGCGGGAGTTTTTATTTTTTGAAAAATAATATAAAGCTAATAAATAAACTTTATATTATTAAAAAGGTCTTGAGCTTGAATAAATTTAGAAAATTTTAAATAAAGAATTATTTAAGCTTTCAAACATTTTATTTTCCATATTGGAAAATTAAAATTATTTGATAACTAAGGCCGAGTTTTACACTCGTCATTTAAAAGCTCAATTTAAAAGCTCACAGAAGATTTTCATAATATTTGACATTTAAATGACAAACATGGGGCATTTAAAGTAAGTACATTTAAATGGAGAATTTTCAACAGTGAAACTTGGCACAAATGTTTGAAACTTAATTCGGTTTAATTAGAATTTAAATCAGTTTAATGGGAATTTGAATAAAACTTTTAAATTTTATATTAAAAATCCATTCCAAATTGGAATATGATATATATTTGTATACCACATCACCCATAATGCGGAAAAAATGTAGCACATAGAAGGAGCCATTTTAGACCCTCAGTATGTTTGGCCGAAATTCGTTTTGGGACTTTTTAAGACGATTAAGGTATGTCCGTCTGTCTGCCTGTATGTCTGGCTGGTCAACACGATAGCTGCCGTAAATCTTTACCGATCACAACTAAATTTTGTGAGGTTGCCACGCCCATTCTGGTACCTCCTATACAAAAGCTTGGTGGTCGTCCGGGTGAAACACTGCGATAAGTCGCGTGAAACACTTCCGATCTTAATGAAATTAGGTTATAGGCTTCATGTCACCAAACGCCAGTCACCTATTAACACAAGGGTAATTATATCACGTCCATGTTGCTGCCTCCCATATACATATATGCTGTTCGGCAAGATAACTCCCGCAAAACCAAACCAATCTTAATGAATGAAATTTGGTACGAGACAAAATTTAATCAAATGTCATTTTTCTATGGAAATTGAATGGTTTTGCCTCAACAATTCCGGTCCTTCGTGTCGGTTGATCGTCACGATAACTTTCGAAAACTACAATCGATCTTAATAAAATTCGGTACTAGGCAATGTTTTCATAAATGTTTTCATTTCGTATTGCACTTTCTTTTTTCTTACGTCTGCTTTAACATTAGATGTAATATTGTGAAAATAAATAAAGCAATATTTAGCTCACTGAAATAATTGTTTTTGTTTTGTCATAAACAGAGCGACGACGATCTGCTTGTTTGAATGCCGGCATACAACTGAATAAAAAGCTATATTTAGCACACTGAAATAATTGTTTTTGTTTTGTCATAAACAGAACGACGACAAAAAGTATTGAATAGTATAGAGAACTTATTGCACCCTTTTTCCGCTCTCATGTAGAGAGTCTGAGTAAAAGGGCACAAACGAGTCTTATTCTCTTTATAGAATATTTCAATATAAATGCGCCATTTCGACAATGTTATTACATAAAACAATACAAAAAGTATAAATGTTTCTAAACGCATCTTTGTTTCACATCAAAATTATGAATGGAGCAAGTTATGACAAAAAGAAAGTTATACGTTTTGAATCATTCGCCAGATGTCGCCAGTGCTTTTGTGTCATACAATTCATTCCATGAGTTCTCTATAGTATTCAATATTCTTTGGCGACGACGACCTGCTTGTATGTTGCTACATCAATACCATCATACTTATTTTCAGGCAGAGACTATTGTTGTACAACAATCACGTATGTGATGCTAACGCTGTGTGTTGTTTGCATGTGTTCACTTTGATAGATTGCCCTGCCCGTGCCAATAGATGGTAACACATAAAAATGATAAATGAACTACTGCACCACGCCCATTTTCGTAACTTCCATACAAACTTTGGGCGTCTTTCTGGTTGGTCGACTCTATATCTCCCGTAAAGCACAACCGATCTTAACAAAATTTCGTGCTGATCAATATTTTCTCAAAAACTACTGTGTAATAACAAATGAACAATTTCGCAATGTCCATTTTTGTACTTCCCATATAAATATTGGGCGGGCAATTGGCTGGTAGTCACGATAAATCCCCACAATCATTTAGGATCCAATTGATAATATTTAGCGCAATGCAACTCTCCTATTGAATATTGGCACATTTGCCACGCCCATATATTTGTATATTTGTTTTTTTTTTGTAATAGAACTCGGTCGCAATGGATGTGTTAGGGTGAGGGTTCACCCGACTGAAAGTTCTGTACTGGTTTATTTAAAATTTAAACGTAATTGTCGTAATTAAATACGGTTGTGAAATTTTGAGTTTTCGACACAAATAAGTATATGAAGTGGTCGCTAAACAAACGTATTATAAGTACTACATGTGTAATTTAGTTTGAAGCAAAAAACCGAAAAAAACTGCTCCACCGGGTTTGGCCAAACATTTCCTGAAAAGTTGATTTTTCGAACAAGCCGGTTTTTTGCACTCTATGCACGACTGAACTATACATGTATATAGTAAGTAGAAACAACCCTAGAAAAAAATCCAGATACTTTGCTGGTTGGCTAGTCAACACGATAACTGACAACTCTACCGATAAAAATTAAATTTTACCAGAGGTTTTTATTTGCTCGAACTTAGACTGTGATGTGTCATTATTTTCTTGCTTAATGCTTTTTGTTTTATTCTCAGACACATGAACTTACATATGTACATTGTTATGTTCGTACATACGCTACACAAGTTCACACAATTTTCGTTCTCTTTGCTCTGAGAGTGCTCCGCACCCACAACTATACGGTCTTGGACAAAAAAGACTAAAAAGTAAATTTTAGCACAATTAATTTGCAAACGGCACAATTTTTGAGAACATTTGGCACAATTTTTTAGTTGGTGTCTGGCAACACTGATAACCAGGTCATTATTCTCTTTGCTCTGAGAGTGCTCCGCACCCACACAAGACAACTATTCGCTACCGCTACATCAGTGTGTGTTTTTTTTTAGCAGTCTGATAATCTGTGTTTCGCAGTCGGACAAATCTGTGTTCTATATAGGGTGGGTCACCCGTATCAGTTAGGGATATGAAAAATAGATGTTGGGCCTACCCGATATTTCATACAAATCAGTCCAGCCGTTTCGGGGGAGTTTAACGCCAAACAATCTGTGTGATCGCAATCGGACAATCTGCGTGATAGATGTGGCCGTCGGTGGTGTAATGGTTAGTGTGCGCGCCTCTTGTACTGGAGATCCTGGGTTCGATCCCTGCTCCGACCACCTTAAAATTCCTTTCGACGACGGTCACCTCGCTTAGTGATGGCGACACTATCGAGTACTTAGCCATGAAAAAGCTTCTCAAAATACCGTTCGGAACCGGTGTAAAACTGTAGGTCCCAATCAGTGAGTATAAAACTATAAAGCGCACAGCTCACTGGTTGTGAGAAGCTCTCCCAAATTCCTTCACGGGATGTAATGGGAAACCATTTATTTATTTTTTAGATGTTAGCATATCCGCGTCTATAGATGTTAGCATATCAAAAAATATAAACTGTACCAAAAAAAGACATAGAGAATACTAAAATGTCTCGTGTGCGGTGCGCGAGCTGCTTGTTTTATTCGATCGAAAAGAGCAAGAACGCACGCAGCTCACTCGCTACGTGATCGTTTTTTGTTTTCTGTTTCAGTCGTGCTCCCGAGTCGTATATTTTGTTCTTATTTTTTTAGATCTCACGACTAACGAGTAGGTGCGTTTTTCAGCTCTTCGTTTTCCAGTTCGTGACGTGCCAGCCTAAAATCAAGTGCTGTTGAAATATATTCAAGTAAAGTTGAATATCCTTTACAATTTTCATCCGATTCAGAATATGTATAAAACACGTATATACATACATATATGCATGCTTCATCGAGTAAAGCCACCTAGAGGTGTCATCTATCTCATCTGTCGTTTAATTTCATACTCTTCGTGGTGAGGTCGGTGCGATAAAGATGTGTTCGACGTAAACTGACTTACATCAGGTGGAGTTACAAGAACTGCTGACTTAAAATTGTCATGTCGTTTTGGTTGAGAACTGTGAAATTTAAACGTATTTTGAAATTTTTTGCTGTATTTTATTGCTAGTATATATTTGTGTTGTTGTACTCGTATTTAACACCAAAATTTTAACACACAGAGCCAAATGCTTTTGTTGTTTTCTTGTTGGTAGTTTTGAACAATTGCCTCTATCTGGTATTATTAAAGCAATACTTGTGGCCGTCGGTGGTGCAATGGTCAGTGTGCGCGGCTCTTGTACATGAGATCCTGGGTTCGAACCCTGCTCTGACCACCTTCAAAAAAAAAAAAATTAATGTGAGTCCGATCACAGGGGAGATGTATAAACATCTAGTAATGAAGTTGGAAGTACTTATGCTTTTAGTATATTTTTTTAATTAATCAATTAAAAGTATCAAAACTTTCAATATTGTAAATACATAGGAATTTGCTGGTTTTTGTTTGTTTTATTTAACTTATTTGGTTAGTAAATGGGGACACTGCAGTATATATGTACTGCATTAAAAATTACAGTAAGCAGTAAATTTACTGATTACTGAAAAAATTCAGTAAATTTTTATTGATAACGAAATTTAATTTGCATTACCAGTAAAATCATAGGGTAGTATTCATAATAATCAGTAATCGGGCATTACTGATTACTGAAAATTCAATGCACCTCATCATAATCATGTAGGCACTTTATAAAAATTGCTGAAAAAAATTTTAGTAATCAGTAAAAATTTACTAGTTAAAGAATTATTTTTACTGAAATTTTAGTAGTTCTACAAAGTGCTCATCTATGGTAAATGCCTTAAGTACAAATAGTTAATATTGGCTTATGGTAACTAAAATAAGATATATAAATTTTTGACTCGATTGTATTTAAAAATCTATGGAAAACTGCATCTATAGTAGTGGAATTGTTAGTTGTGGGGGTTTGTGGAGAATTGCTCATATGCAAGTGGAAATCGTCAAATAAAAATTTGACTGTGGGTTTGCACAATTGTATTAAAATCTCCACCCATAATAATTGGCATGAGATGGAGATTGTTACCCAATTGTCGTGCACCAGTTTCAGTGTAAGGCAACAGTACGTAATGAAGATATGTTATAATCTTAATTTATATTGGAATCTAATAGAAATTTTATTAGAATTAACATTACCTCCATTCAGCTTTGATACACTTTGTGTTGTTTTATGTTCTGAGTTATATTTTTTTTGGTGTTTTGTAAAATATTTTATTATTTTGTATTTGTTGCGGTTGACAAGTTATTAAACAGCTGTTTACTTAAATGTAATGCATGTAGTTATTTTACAGCAATGGTTTACGAAAATTAGTAGCTACTATTGCACACTAGATGGTGCTTATATGCAGCTGTTAAGTATGATTGACAATCTCAAAGACGAAGAAGACTTATAGTTTGACAAGTTTAGGTTTTAGTTTTCCTTATTTTGCTTTGTTTTAGTAAACCTCTTATTAAAAGTGCAAAAAATCTTTTTAAAAGTTATTAAAATTAAATGTTTTTGTATTCATTTTATTTATTTGTTTTCATTTGCCTACGATAACATAATGTACGACAATTAGTGAAAATTAGTAGCTACTATTGCACACTAGATGGTGTTGAGTATATTGTATGCAGCGTATGATTACACTAATACACTCATACATAGCTCACACCGATTTGATAACGCTTTACGATTGGTTAACGATTACATTGCACATCTTACTCTAAATTTGTGATTGTATTGTGAAAAAGATTTTTACCCCCAGCGTATAGATGTTTTCACATCAAAAATTTTTCTTTCGGCGGCGGTCACCTCGCATAGTGACGGCGACACTATCGAGTATATAGCCATGAAACAGCTTCTCAAAATACCGTTCGGAATCGGTGTAAAACTGTAGGTCCCAATCAGCGAGTGAAAACTGAAAAGCGCACAGCGCAGTGATTGTGAGAAGTTCTCCCCGGTCCCTTCATGGGATGTAATGGGAAACCATGTATGTATGTATGTACTTTTCAACCTGCAACGTCCATATGCAACCAAGCTCAATCTCGTAAAAATTTACTGAGAAATGTACTGTCTTTACTCTTTGGCATGCTATCATAGGAAAATTAGAAAAATTATTAAAGAGATGTAGTCAAAGTTGAACAGAACGAAAAAATTCCACATACCATAAAATGTATACGCTCGGAAAGCTCTGTTCTTCTTCCTTCCAAAATCGCCTAAAATGCAACTGACATACACTCGAACCCACCGAAAACGTAATATTCGGAAAAACTGAAAACTGTCTGGGGGTTAAGACTGATTGATTCTAAGTAGTCAACAAAGCCTTTAACCTACACTAGGTCGGGTTTCACATATTTTCCACTGATGCACCGTGTAATTAAGTAATAGCTTAGCTTATGGGGGCTGGATCTGGCCCTTTTCGTTCCTTTTTATCCGAAAACTCGACATTTGTATATTAACTAATTCAATGGCTGTACCAGTCCTAGGGGTGCTTTAATTATATCATTCGGAAATTTCCTTTACATTCCCTTAAGGATTCTCAACAATCCGTCTTTGTCGATTACCTCCAAGCAATAACTTTGTCAATGAATCCTTTGAAATGACACTATGCCCGCGTTCCTCTCTCTAGCTTTCTCTTTCGTGTCCTGTGAATGTTTAAATACACATGTGGATGTGTGTGTAAGCTTGCACAGATTGAATTTTAATTGAACTTTCCGGATAATCTCTGCTCATGCTTGATGCATCCAGCAGTTCATTCCCTTTTCCATATAAATACGATCGTATGTATGTATATGTACAGATGTGTGTGTGGGAGTTTCTTGTCACACACGACATCATAGTGGCAGCAAAGTGAACTATATAAACCACTCGCTTTTTACTGTATAAAACATATACAAATGCAACCACATACACGCACACACACACACATGCATATGCATGAATGAATATACATAGTAAGATACGAATGCCAGGCTATGTTGTCTTCCTTCTTGTATATGGACTAGAGTATGATATAGATATCAATGGCAGCATTCACAGGTTCATGATGATGCTTCGCCTGCTTCAGCTTTGGCTTCTACTGGTGATGACAATGATGTGGACTATGATGATTCTCAGGTTGACGAGAGATTGGTCGTCAATTTCATCATTGACTTTTGTGTTCTCATCTTGTGGCAAAACATACCAACCGAGTAAGAATTTGAAGCAGTATGATTTTATCTACTATAGACTATTTGAAGGTGAAACTGTTTCAATGTATGTGTGCCAGTGTGTAAATGTGTTGGTGTTTAACAATTTTCAAAACGTTTAAAAAGTTTTCCACAAGTAACAGCTTTACATACATAAAGGGTGTTAATAGTGGAGAGGTCCATCACTTATGGAGGAGGGACAACTTGAGTTTATATCTTTCATTCACAGTATCAATTCAGGCACAGTAGTTATGCATCGGATGATGAACTTGCCACGGAGTTCGAAAATAGTCATGCTAGTGTGTAGGCTTAACTGAATTGTCTATTATTTACAACAAAAAACGAAATCATTTTTCAATTAGTAAAATGTTCCTGACCTTGTAAGATTTCTCATACATTAACTAAAAACTAACAAAATCGGTCATAAAATTCGAAGTCAAATTCAAAGGAATTTATATCGTTATGATAAAAATGTTCCAAATTTTTGACTTAATTAACATTTGACATACGGCTAAGTAACAGCCTGATTATTCCAACTGTTTGACAGAAGCGTACAGTCGATAAGTAGTTAACTTCAAAGGTATCATATACGAGTTCACCACGAACGGTTGATGAATCCGCTGACTAACGATTAAGTCGCTGCGGAATTCTCTGGAACAATCCAGATTAGATTGTGTTAATACGAGAAGGTTCTGGGAGCGAATGACACGGTTTAAGGCTGATATAAAAATAGCCAATTTAGTCAGTCCGATTTTAATAGTGGAAAGTATACTTCGAGAATAAGTATAATAAAATTGTTTTGATTATCACACTTTACATAGTTTACAAGTTTGTATGAACAAAGATAATCGCTGTCATGTTTTAATTTAACTTTTTTAATTTAAATTTAAACTTAACATTGTTTTATTTACTGGGAATAACACAGCGCAAAACAAGAACTATTAGAAAAATCGTAAAAATACGATAAGGATAAGGACTGTTTAATCAACTGGATATGCTCATAATTTTCAATTAATTCTACTTTTAAAAAGAATTCGATTTTTACATGTCTTTCAGAGCTTAAAACCAAATTACTCAGAGCTGAGAACAGTATAATTCCGTATAATCCTTAGTCCGCAAACAAGGATTTGAAGAGCAACCCATAATGATTGATATTCCTCATACTGCGATAGTTGGTGTTTTTACCAAAAACCCAAATTGCTGAAGAGTTAAGTTGCGTTAGGTTTTGGTGGCAGTCGATGAATGACTCACTGAGAGATTTTATTCCATTGTAATACAGATAACAGCTTCTACAGAAGTCATTTGCACTGACCTTTTGTCTCGTCGCATGCCTTCCAATCAGACAATGTCTCGTCAAAACTAAAACTAGCTCTGAGACATGGGCCCTGGCGGGATAGGGAAGGTGCACCTGATCACTATCGGCCACATTTGGCTGATGTGTTTCTTAGATGAAAGGGGACCAAGCGAGTAATGCTTTAAAATTACCGACATCACTTTTTAATGATCCGATGATTTGTTATACACTATGGAACTGGATTCAACATAATTTACACGTGGTTTTCAAACTCGAAATTTTATCACGCCAATACCAACTGCTTTCCATAAGTCTGTGCATTCTCTCGGTAACCTTTATCCTCTTAGCCGGTTTACTGGCATGCCCTTCATCCCTCGCTCCATTCCTTCATCTTCTTCCCACTGTTGTCTGTGCTCACATTTATTGTTTTGCTTTTTTTCGCTCTTTGTTATTTGATTTAATTTTATATTGCTGCTGCTGCTGCTACTGTTGCTGTTGCTGTTGCTGTGATGCAGCAACTGTCGGATTTACTTTTTAAAATGTAATTTGCATATGTCGCATTTATCTATATGTATGTTTACGAATGTGTGTGAGAGTGAGTGTTGTAAATGTGTGTGAGTATTGTTATATGAACGTTAAGCTGCCAACGTTGGTCATGCACAAATGTAACCCCCAGTTTTGCCATTGCTGTAAACCAATCTCAGTCTCATCCTCTCCAAATTGCTGCAACAACAGCTGTAGTTGCAGCTGCAGCTGTCGACTTGTCTATAGCTGTTTTATGTGGTAGTACCGGAAGCGGATACGTAAAACAGCTTGTTAGAGCCAAATGTTTCTATGTCCATGTGTGTGAGTGTGGCTGTGTGAGGGTTTTATAGTTCCATTCACATATGCACACTCACACATATGACATATGCAATAAAGTTGGCATTGGACAGGTGTTTATTGAGTATTTTTATATGTATGAACATGATTTCTAATAGAAAATAATACTGATTTAAAAAATTACTCACGTTCCTCACATAACAACAACGGCAGCAGCAATGGGGGGAAAACTACATGTTGTTGGAAATGAAAAAGCAAAAATCAAAGTGTGACTTTCAATCTCTTGGCATTTTAATTAATTGGAGTATTATTGATTCAATGTAGAATGGCTGGTCAAAGAAAACTACGGCAAGGAAGCAGGAGTTAAGGCTGTGCTAATACTTTAATAAGTCGTCATATTTAACTTAATCTGCCTCCAACTCTATTCTTTATAAGTTTCGCCGCACTTGGGCTTTCGTCCTAAAGACGTTTTTATTTGTTATTCCTTTACCTAATGGCTCTTGTTGCTTGTTCTTCTTATGGTCTTGGATGTATGTTCAATATTTTTTAATGCCTTTTCATTTGGTAGACGTACACTCAAAAAAATTAAAATAAAAGATTTTCTAAATTTGAGTTTAAAACTTCGTCAAAGTTAAAAAATGTAGTCAATTGTAGTCAATTTCCTCAACTTCCTCGAATACATGTTCCTGAAATGAGTATAATTGTACTGACATTGATAAAAGTCATTCTTAGCTTATTACAATCCCCTCGCACGTCTTCGACTTTTTCGTTTAATTTTATAAATTGTTGCAGTAATTCTTTACGTACTGCGGAAGACATCCTATTCGGAAACAATATTTCTAGAATACAAATGCGCAGTAATGCCAGAAAGTCACTATGAAGAAAATTTAGAGATATCTCTAAATTTGCGTATAGAAGATAAAAAGAATTAACCGCTAGGTAAACCTTCGCAAGACAAAAAGAAGATTTCGCTGTATTATATAATTTTCTTTGTAATAAAATATTACATTTTATACGCTAATCTATATCATTATTCAAAATTACCGTTCTATTTATTTATCTATTAAAAATTAAGTCGGCTACCTGGTCCATTCCATTCTGAACAGTGCTGTGGCTTCTGAGTCGGAGTCGAAGTCTGAGGTGTTAACCTGGAGTGGGAGTTAGAGTCCTAAAAAATGTGGACGACTCCGACTCCAATTTAGGTCTTTCTTTAAAATCGGAAGTTTTCATTTCCATTTTTAATCAGTAACCGGGTTTTAGTATACCGTGAGTTAAATTAAAGATTTGATTTTTTTGTTTCTCCCTCTATGGCCATAGCTGTTTACTAACATATATTTTTTTTTTAGAAATTAACGACAAGAAAATGCTGGAGTAGGAGTTGGAGTGCAGTTGTGCATTTTCAAAATGCTGGATTCGGAGTCGTCCAATATTGGCTAGACTCCACAACCCTGTTCTGAGTATTTAATATTCGATGACTCGTTCTAGCATTTACGGCCATTTCGCTTGTCGACTTAGCCATTGAACCCGATATGGATCGCATTGCTGAACAAAAATGTTGTCGAAAACAGTGGTTCTCCTTCTTGTTTTTAAAGAATATTTTTCAGATACTGTGTCGGGCTGTAACAGTACTGAATAGAACTACCATGACAGTTTGATCTGTCGTAAAATCCTCTTCCAGTACCTCTAAATGAATTACCCATTATTAATATTAATAGTGATTAAGGCCTACGGCGGAATTAAGAGATTTATCGTGTGTCGGTGGGTGGTGCAGTGGTTAGTGTGCGCGCCTCTTGTAAATGAGATCCTGAGTTCGATCACTGCTCTGACCACCTTAAATTTCATTCGGAGGCGGTCACCACGCATAGTGACGGCGACACTATCGAGTATTTAACCATGAAAAAGGTCCTCAAAATACCGTTCGGAATCGGTGTAAAAACTGTAGGTACCAATCAGTGAGTTAAAACTAGAAAGCGTACAGATCACTGGCTGAGATGCTAAGACGTAAATATTAATCAAAATTTGTCCACACATGCTTAGTTATCAAGATATCGGGAGCTGAAGCCTGAGTATAAAAATCAATGTTGTTTGTATAATAACGGAGGTACCACGAAAAGGAAAACTATGCCGATGCCGGGAAGACGGTGTTAACCCACCCTAAAGAAGAAAATCTTTAGGCCCGGCCAAGGCAGATCAGCAAGAAAGCTTTATTAAACAAAATATATTAGGCTCAAACCCCAAAACCGGTATTGTGTCGAGTAAAATGTAAAAAGTTATCCATATTTTAAAACTTCAATCCCAGATATCTCGAAAACTAAGTGAGTTATCAATAATTTCTGCTTAATTCTTCCGGCTTAGTTGGAGGTGTTCTTAAACAAAAGGCATTTTGATTGAGGGGTCTCGGTTATCATTCCCTTGCTGATTTTCTGCTCCAGCGAAAATCTACAACAGGCTTCTCTTCATTGGCTTTTTACAAAAATGGTCTGCACAAAAATGGGCAAAACCTTCACAGTTCAAAACAACCACGGGCCGATGGAGGACCTCTTTCTTTGGGTGTGGAATAGAGAAGGGCGCGAGTCACGTAATTGGTGTGAATCATGCGTAAACATAAGTAGGACCAAATTTTGCCCATGGAGCGTGCGTGAACGGGAGTAGCAAAAAAATCTTTGCTTGAGTGTAAGATTGTGAGTGTCACGAATATTTGCGAATGATTGAGTTAATTAAATTTCTACTTTCTTACTACTTCGTTACAGAGAGTATGGATAGACTTCTAATTTAAGTTTCCTCTTACAAATCTTCGCTGATCATCTTCTGTCTCCCAAGGAGTTCAGCTACAAGTAAACGAGTGCTTTCTGCGTCTGGAAGAATACTCGTGGAAATAAGAAGCAAACTTCATTGCAATACAGGTGATCAAATGTTGTTCGTGCTTAATAGGACTTACTTAGGTTATTTGATAAATTTATTAAAAACCACACTCAACTTAACTTATGGATTTGGAGTGTAGTGTAGTAGTATATAATACCTACCTTTTTTTTATATCTAACGTACTAACAACTTACTAACATTGTTTTGGATATATTTTTAATATTGGTTTGAAATCAAAGCAAATAGTTCTGTATAAAACCCGTAGTTTTGGGAGTAATTTGTACGTGGTTGTCGTTAATCACGCGTGAATGTAAATAGGATCAAAGTCTGCTCACGTGAGCGAGTGAGAAGGTGAGTACCGAACAAATCTTCGTGCATGAGCAAGCGTGAGTGGTCGTCTTCTTTCGTGAGCATCTCTAGTGTGGTATTTAAACTCTGTATTGACATCGATGGCAAAATTAAAAAATTATGGAAATTTTTTAATTTTTTCAAATCTAAGGGCCGTCGGTGGTGCAATGGTTAGTGTGCGCGGCTATTGTACATGAGATCCTGGGTTCGAACCCGGCTCTGACCACCTTCAAAAAAAAATTTCTTTCGGCGGCGGTCACCTCGCATAGTGACGGCGACACTATCGAGTATCTAGCCATGAAAAAGCTTCTCAAATTACCGTTCGGAATCGGTGTAAAACTGTAGGTCCCAATCAGTGAGTGAGAACTGGAAAGCGCACAGCTCAGTGATTGTGAGAAGTTCTCCCCAGTCCCTTTGTGGGATGTAATGGGAAACCATTTATTTATTTTATAAGGGGGAAAATCAACTTAATCCGGGATTACAAATCTTTGGATCCACACGAAGCTCAATTATCCTTAGTTTTAGTCCATTTGCAATTAAAATTATTTATTTTTAAATTATTTATATTAACTTCACGTGTCTGTATGTATGCATGTATGTATGCCGAAAAACTTTGGATTGATTTTAAACCCTTTTCCCGTGATCCAATCGATGTGAAACTTCGCAGGCAAACTAATGGCTACGACGAAAATGAACTATCAAAATATGGCCGGGATTGGACAAAGGGGCGTGGTGCCTCCCATGCAAATCATAAATTAAAAATCCATTATTTCTGCTCCTGTTAACGGTATTTGAACAAAATTGGGTATGTTGGTTCTAAGAGCTGCTGAAAATATGGGCGGGATTGTACAAAGGGGCATGGTCACATACAAAGAATTTATAGTCAACAACAGCTTTTTACGGGTTGGATTTTTTGAGTGTAGTATTGCGCTGGCCGTAACATCCCCCATGGTAAGGCTGTAATACCGGGAATAATCGTTCGTTGTTGGTGCTTCCCTCGACTCTTTTTGATCCTTGAGGTTGATTTCCTGTGGTTGATTTAAAAACAAATCACCATCTAATGATTTTTGTTGTTTCCTTTGCTCACCCGGAGTTACTTCTTGCTTTACCTGGAGGTAGCGATATTTTGCCTCAAGTAGTTTGTAAACAATTTGTGATTTTTTTTTGCAGTTGCCTTGGTAGGATACAGTGCTGGTACAATGAGTTTGTCATTCCGTTTGTCACAAATTGAAACATCGGTGAAGTCGTCTAAAGTAAATGCATACACACCATTTATGTGTAAAACATTTTGCATTTCCAGACTGATGTCATACGTCCGTATTCATAAAAGTTGCGTTATTTTTTATAGGCAAAAACTCCAATCGTCTAATAAAACTCTTAAGAATATTGTGAATATAGCCCTTGGTCGTATTAATTCGTTACCAAATCTTAATTTTTGTTCCTAATAAAAAAAAAACAGCAAACATTGATTCGACCAGCCTGCACACTAATGCCCATCCAACCTTACATTTGCAGTTTGAGTTTGTCAGGAATTTCATTTAACAACGAAATAAGTTAAAAAGTAACGTCTTCTGAATAAGTTTTCGCAAGAAGTGGGACATGGCCGGTGAGGTAAGAACAACTTTTGTAATTACAAAATATCTAAGCTATGCCATAAATTGGACAAAAGTACACATAATTGGTTTTACTTCCTCTTCTCCTACCTGTTTCAAATGCAAAGTTTTGAATGACAGCCGCAATCAAGTTAATTTACCATAAGTTATAAGAGACTACACAACGATATTTTCTAAAAAATTAATTTTAATTTTTCAACAAGTTGAGTTAAATTAAAAAAAAAAAAAAACTAAAAAGAACTATCTAACAGAAGATACGCTAACTTATTGTCAGAAGTGGGATTTGAACCCACGCCTACAGAGTAGACTGCGACCTGAACGCAGCGCCTTAGACCACTCGGCCATCCTGACTATGTGCGAGATATTAATAAATGAAGTGTGTTTAACTTTACACTGCAAACTTAGAATTGAAATTATTTTTGGATAGTGTTACCAGTTTAGCCCTTTTAGGGCATTTTTAGCTCTTTTTTAAATTATTGCCCTTTTTTTTAGTTCTCTTTACATTAACAACTTGTGACCTAAATAATCATCTTTTATTAATATTAATACCATAGAGTAAATATTACTAGACAGAATATTTGACTCATCTGACGTTTCCTTTCACTCTCTTCGTGATGCGGCCGGTGTGATAGAGAGATATTTGTGATAGAGAGATGTTTGAAGAAAAGTGACATACACCAGGTGGAATTACAATAATAATTTTTCATGTCGTTTTGGCGCAAAACTGTGAAATTTAAATGTGTTTTACACTTTTTTATTGACTGTTATTGTTATTATACATTTGTGTTGTATTTAACACAATAATTTCACCGTGTTACACACATTCTGTCCTATGAACCAAATTTACTTTTTCGGAAAGGGGATAAAAAATGAAAATACACGTGTATCGGCGATTTTCATGTACACGTCAGAATTTTTTTTTTGAAGTTTGAAGTATAAAGCTCGTAGTGGCCTGTGTGAAAGTCTTTGGACCGATTTTTAACCCTTTTTCAGTGATCAAATCGAGCTGATTTTTTGCAGGCAGACTCGTGAAAATGTCTGTATCACGTCAAATTTTTTAAAAAATAGATTTTTATCAATTCTCAGATTTTCCTAAATTTTTTTTTTTTTTTAAATGGTTATCGTTTTTTTTAAGGTTTCAGTTCGTTAAAAAAACAATTTTTTTTATTACTTTAAAGAATTGTTACATTAAAAATTTTAAGGTTTTTAAAGAAATTTAGGCCTTTTATTTTTGCGGTTGTAAGCATTTGCTTCAGTATCGCGACAAATAGACCAACAGTATTCGCTAAGCATATGCGTAATGTCTTTTCCTTTAAAGCGCGTTTCAATAGCTGCAATGTCCTGCTGGAACCTTTCGCCATGCTCATCGCTACAAGCTCTTAAATCATCAGGGAAAAAATCTAAATGATTGTGAAGAAAATGGATCTTTAGCAACATTAATATGCCCATTTCGCCATATGCCGAAACCATTTCTGCTACAATATTTCTATAATTGGCAACTCGTTTGTTCCAAGAAACTGCTCAATAACGGCAACTGTACCTTTCCATGCACGTTGTTCGATAGCATTTAATTTTGATGAAAATTCAGAAAATTTTTTTTATCTGCGGACCATTGAAAACACCTTAAATCAAAAAAATCATTAAAAAACATAAAGTTACTGAATGACTTCTTAAAAAAAATACCTGCATGAATCTTTGCGCAGCTCAATTTCGGAAAAATTTTGCACAAAGTTGCAATGGCCTCGCCATCACGATCCAGTTTTTTTTACAAAATTTGATACGAGACCGAGCTTAATGTGTAGTGGAGGCAAAATGATTTGAGACGGCTGCACCAATGGTAGATTCTCTATACTTTCTACGCCTACTTTGTAGCATGTTCGCGGCTTCCACTTAAATTCAGTGTAATGCTCATCTCATTTTCGACCTTCCCATCTACACAAAAAGCACTGGTGGGTTGGAAATCCACGCTTAACACCCATGAGTAAACCGACCACTTTCAGATCGCAGCATATTTTCCAATTATGCTCTTTGTACTTTATCAGCTGTAATATTAATTCCATGCCTTCCTATGTTTCCTTCAGGTTTGTGGCATATGCGATCGGGACAGATGGATGTATGTTACCGATATGAAGCAGCACGACTTTAAGGCTGTTGACCGATGCATCGATGAAAAGTCGCCACTCCTCTGAAATATGAGGGTAACCAATTTTTGCAAACATCAAATCAATATCATAACAATAAGCTAGGTTTTTTTCCCGATCTTCGTGCAATTTAAAAAATTCGTCATATGGAATAGTGGTACCTCGACCACGAGCGGCTGTTATTTTAAAATCAGCCGCCACTATATTCCACTGCTTAAAGCGTGATGCAAAGAGTTCTGCTGTTCTCCTCGACAAATTTCCGTCTCGTACGAGGTCATTGAAGTCGGCTTGCGTTATTAAATGCGGCATTGCAGTCCCAATTTCACTGGGTGTTGCCACAAATTCCGATACTTGTGGACTCTCGCATCTCGCATTCGATGCAAGAAAAGTTGATAGCAGAGTTGGTACAACTGTTGATTCTGCATCGCTTATTTCGGGAACATTACCAAAAATCTCCACTGAAGCCGCTACACGCTCTTCTGGTGAGTATAGAACTGCTGGAATTACCGATTCTACATTAGCGTGGCGAATTTTGTTGCGGTGAATGTATTGGTACCCTTTTGTTTGAGCAAAAGTTACACAAAAGTAGCACAATTCATTGAAGTGCTCCGTGCGTGGTAGCCAAATTGTTGGTGCAGCGTACTTTATTATTGACCTTCCATCAGTAAACT
Organism: Phaonia tiefii; assembly: GCA_963931995.1. NCBI lineage: Eukaryota > Metazoa > Arthropoda > Insecta > Diptera > Muscidae > Phaonia > Phaonia tiefii. The sequence continues at coordinate 3,941,528 of OZ008368.1, forward strand.
TGCACAAATTTCTATAGCAATAGTGGCACACGACTTCCGGAGTATACCACAAGTAAGGAACATAAGCAGTCTTAAATATTTTCTGAAACGAATTCACCACTGTTTTAGTAATATTTTTCAAATTTTTACTTGGTGCGAATAAGCCACAAACGTAACAAAAGTTATTTCGCGTCGGACACTGCATTTTTTTCAGATGAAATATATACAAATACGTTTTCGCACAACAGAACTTAAAACAATTTTGCAATTCCTTATTTCATCTGTCAGACCAGTTGTAAGTGTTGTAAAAGTCAAAAACTGTTTAGTGTTAGAAGGTTACTATTGATTAACTACAACTATATCGAGTAGGATGGGTCAAAAAACCTTTTTTTTTCGTAACACTTAAGTAGTTTAAAAATTTGGAGTCCCTTCAAGTTATGCTAAGAAAAGTGAAAAAGATATTTTTTTTTCAAAAATAATAAAATTTGGGGAAAATCTGAGAATTGATAAAAATAGTTTTTAAAAAATTTGACGTGATACAGTCATTTCCACTAGTCTGCCTGCAAAAAATCAGCTCGATTGGATCACTGAAAAAGGGTTAAAAATCGGTCCAAATGCTTTCTCACAGGCCACTACGAGCTTTATACTTCAAACTTAAAAAAAAAATCTGACGTGTACATGAAAATCGACGATACACGTGTATTTTTATTTTTTCCCCTCTTTCCGAATATGTGCATTTGGTGCATAGGACAGAAAAAAATCTATTTTTTGTAACACCGTGTTTTAAAACACAAAACGAAATACCGTTGTTGTTGTTTTGTTGGTTGTTTTGAACTATTGTCTCTAACTGGTATTATTGAAGCATTTCTTTTCAACATCCAACGTTCATATCACACCAAGCCAAATGTCATAAGTTTGCTGAGAGAAATGTTGAGTCTAGTATAGTAATTAGTCTATGGTATAAGTAGTATTGTAACGAAATGTCGAAGCATATTTGAAATATTTTAATTTTTTTGTGCCGTTTGTAGAAAAACTAACTCTACAATCTACATAACAATCAATCAATCAGATTACTGATTTTCAAAATGAGAAATGTAAAAATCGCTATATGGTTTGTCAGCAATTTTCTTCTGATAAACTACATCATTCTTTTGTTAAACTATATCCATATTAATAGAAATATAGAATGGTCCTGAGCTTGAATTTTGAAATAAAAAGTATCATTAATTAATCTAATAAATTAAAAAATAAAAATGAAAGCAGAAAAGACAAATTTATTGTCCCGTTATAATAAACATTATTATTACTAAACAGACAAAATCTTCGCCATCGGCTTATGAGATATTCACACTAAATACACAAATTGGCCCTGAAAAGCTTCTTAAAATACCGTTCGGAATCGATGTGAAGACTGTAGGTCCCAATCAGTGAGTATAAAACTCAGTGAGAAGCTCTCCCCAATTCCTTCATGAGATGTAATGGGAAACCTTTTTCTTTTTTCTTTTAAATAAACAAATTATAAATCACTGCATACTTTTTGGAGTGTGAACATATAATGTTGTATTGTATCTTTTAGGGAAATGTAAACACTAAACAAATAAGTGTTCCGTCATTGAATTGAAAACTAAAAAAATAAATGGTTCCCATTAGATCCCTAGAAGGAATCGGGGGGAGCTTCTCACAACCAGCGAGCTGTGCGCTTTCCAGTTTTATGCTTACTGATTGGGACCTACACTTTTACACCGGTTCCGAACGGTATTTTTGAGAAGCATTTTCATGGCTAAATACTCGATAGTGTGAGGTGACCGCCGCCGAAAGAAATTTTAAGGTGGTCAGGGCAGGGATCGAACCCAGGATCTCAAGTACAAGAGGCGCGCACACTACCCATTGCACCACCAACGGCAATTGAAAACTATTGCCATTAAAAAGCAATGAAAAAAATTACCAACTACTGATGTAATAAAATATTTCTGTAGTTTCAATGTCAAAAACGATGTAAGAAGTCCCTGAAATTATAATTGAAATTTTATCGAAATTATTCTTTAAATATCTTAAACCGCCTGAATACTAACTCGCATTTATAAGTTCTATGAAAACATTAAATCTGTCGGCAAAATTCATATATTTTTCATATTTAAGACGGGGGATGATTTCAAAACAATCATGCCATCACTACCACAAACGATGTTGATGGATGATATTCAAGGAAGATGATTATGATAAAATTAGTCTGGCATTTTAACAAACCCAACAATGTTCCGTTGATTCTTTTATGATGACTAACATGAGAGAAATAATTCCTTCATACCACAAGCATTTCAACAAAAGTTTCGCTGGCTTTACAGACAATGAAGTAATTTTACCATTTTACCAAAGCTTATAATGCCATATAGCTTGCCTTTTGGTATTTAATGGTGTGTTACTGTTGTTGTTTGTGAAAACAAAATATTTTGAGCGCCTCGTTTATAGAATCATGTCAAAAATGCTGTAGGTTTTCAGGCGTTATGCTTCAGCATGGTGTATGCTGCCTAACATTTAGGCGTGTTACTAGAAATTGCACTCAGCACGTTTTTTGGGTAAAAAGCAAATTGTAGGTACAATGAACCAGCACTTTTTGCCAGGCGGAAATAACGTTTACAGTGGAGTAGTGCGGGAGCGATGTTAAATACCATTAAACAAAAGCATACCTTGAGGCTGATACACATTATAGATAAAACAGTTTAGTTGCAAATTTCGAATATGTTTACGAAATACGATTCAACACAAGAATTTCAATGTTTGTACGCGACTGCATGGAGTGCTTAAAGAAGCTTATTGGTAAATTCCATGCTTAAGGCAAATTGAATTTTTAATTCACAGTTTCGATACGCAATAAAATGTTTGAACGCCATCAAGTATGTGCGATTGTTTTATTTTATTAAAATTGTACAACATTCTCGATTTCGCTGTTGATGTTGGAGTTGGAGCTGTGGATGATGATGGTGGTTTATACTACAATGGACTTATTCCTGGAAATGTTGTTGCCGTTAGTGTTATTGTGGTGTTTGTGTTAGTGGTAGCTTGTTATGTACGTGTATTTGGGAGGCGTTATTTTCGGTGTTTTACTAAAAACCTAATTGGGTTGTTTGGCCTGTACTTTTTTTGTAGGCTTGAAGCAATGCATGTTATACATTTGATAGCATACTTTTAGGTATAAAGGTGCATATCTAAGCTGATGCATTTAGATGAATGTTGAACAACGTCAGAAACATTTTATTTGTTAGTTATTATTTTCAATAAAAGTTTGTGCTTATTTTAATTGATGTTAAATCAGTTTAGGGTTTTAAATAAAACAATGAGAAAATTATCTTACGAAAGCCCGGGTCGGGGAATTTATTGTACTCAAATAAGTAACGCTGCCAAAATATTTCCATACCACATATGGATTCGGTTCACGTACATAGTATGTAGTAGTATATTGTGAAGCATAATTTAGGGCTGAATTTAACTGATTTCACTAAAGCCTGCATTACTAAAAATCTGTAAAAATGGAGTGAATTTGAGAATAATAATTACATGACAATATTGCCAGTAAATTTGCATTTTGTTTCCGTGCACTTGGGATGTCGGCAAAATGTTAGTTTTGTTATTCCTAAAGAATATTTATTTAGTTATATAAATCTCGTTCCCTTTGCAATTTTCCCCCATTTCATAATTAGTAAGAGAGTCTCGCATGTACTTTAAATATGTGTTCTGTACCGGCATTCATTCATATATGATTTTTCTTAAGAATACAACGAACATAAGTGAATAGCTTGTCTTTATGTACTAAAGACCGGGTTGAAAAAGAAATTTTACAAAATTGAAAATGTTAAGATATGGCAATTTTCTGGCCCTGAATAATGGAGTAGTGCGGTGAATAATGAAATAATAACGATATCGAACATAATAACTAAGCATTTTTGGTTTCATGAATTTCGTCCTGTTTTGACCCGATCTAGCAAACAAAATGTCCTTACGTAAATATATTTCATTTATAGCCCTCTATAGATTTACATAATTTTCCAACAATATTTTGATATCTTATACAAGAAAAACATACATACATACATGCATATCTATGTAGACTTAAACATTGTTAGTCCCAAGCAAAGAAATGTCTTACACAGCAACGAAATCGTCAAGGCCTTCCCCAAAGCTCTCCGCCTCAAGGTATACTGTTGGATTTAAAACACCTGCCGAAATAGCTGCTCCAGAATGCCTGCTTCTTCCATTCTGATATACGTTGTCATTCCATTGTCTGAAAGTACTCCGGAGACCTTTGAAACGAAGTCATTATTACATATTATTATTCGTTGCTTTGGAGATAGTTGTGGAAGGCACTGACAAAGTCGACAGAGTAGTTTGTGTCACAGATTTTCTTTCATGTCTTTCAGCGCTGTCAGATCCAAAATCCAACTGGGGCATTGTTTTAAATTATTTCAAGAATCGATACCCACTAATATCTTAAAGAAGACCTGGCAAGCAGCCATTCCTTTGGAAGCTAAGCAGAAAATGTTATATAAATGTTTTATGACAAGACACAGAAACAGGATTTTGAACTCTTGTTAAGCCGTTTTCTCCTATTCATCAATATAACAATTGTTTTATAAATAAGGCGGCGTTCAGGTACACCGGAACATCAAAGCTTTCGAGATTTGAACCCACGAAATATACTTTTTGTCGTACAAAAATCAGCTGTTTATGAAAATGAAATCCCGAAAACTTCGAAATTGTGGTTTAGCTGAACATAGCTTTAGTCCAATTTCAAAACTTTACAAGATATATAATTTGATGGGTACAATTTTGCCTCATATCCATCTACAAACCTGCAAATTTAGCCGGTCTTCTGGGAGATGCGAGATGGAAGACTTAGCAATCCCATCTCTCCTCGTGAGTTTTGGTCTGCGGTTTGAGCTCTTTATATTTAAATATTCTCCTATTACATCCCATGGAGCGACAGGGGTGCGCTGACTTGAGGCCTACTTGAAGGCCTTCCAAGTCATGCTTTCCGTTACTGGGTTGTATCATGAGCATTCATGTGTTTACAAGCATGTGTGAGTACATACTTCCTTTTTCCATCGTATTGTTATGAGTAGGAGTCGGAGTTTTTGAAGCGGCAGCAGCAGTAGCAACCATTGCAAGCAGATAACACTTATGATTAGACTAACAACATCCATACAAGAGGCAATGCTCGTATTGTAAGACATACCATATTCCATCTTAAATACATAGTTTCCTTCTCGTTTAGATTAGTTTAGTTTAGCTCGGCTCATTCTTATTTCTTTTCTTATTCCAACAAGATTTTGCTAGTGTTAGTGTGTACTCGTATGAGATTGTCGTTATTATAGTTGTATGTGTGCAATAGGTATGTTTAAGCACGTGTATATGTATGTGTCAATTTTAAAGAAGAAGAAGGGAAGAAGCGTTTTGGATAAGCTAGTGAGGTTTGTATGTCTTTACTTTATGAGCTGCTCAACAATGCATGCTTTTTAGTCATCGTTTTGCTTTAGATTATTATTATGATTGCAATGAGAATTGCTACTATTTCCATACTCGTTCATTTTTATGCGAGGGTAGGCGCAACAATTTAGTATCAACTACTTTTCATTTGCTTTGGTTTCTAAAAGTTAGTTTCTGTTCTCAATTTTGGCATGAGGGTCAACTGAATTCCTCGACTAGGTATTTTGCGTCTATTCGGATATTTGAAAATATTATTACCAGATCAGCGGCATTTTATCCCAATGTGGCAAGGTCTCTTTGTGATCGTTTGTTTTGAGAAAGAAGGAAACAATTATTGTATTGTCGACAGAGAATTTAGCAGCTGCAATTGATATAGGCAATTAGCACCGACAACCCAATCATGTCTGTGACTACAATGTTCTTTGGACCACTAGATAACATTAAATATATAGTTATCCTGAAACCAAAAGAATGAAATTTCAACAACAATTCAAGTCTAATGTCAGAGTCTAAAGACGTATTTTCATGCAGGTACTCGAAACTGCTTTAGAAAATTAGACAGCAATACTATTCCCAAACTATGTTCTTACAAATATTATAACTGATGTTTGTGGGGATATTTTATTACTATTTACATATTTGATGAATTTTATTGATGAAACAAGGTTCTTTTTAAATTACGGTAAGTATAAGGGTTTTCTTTACTTTACATGTACAGTACAAACAAATAGCTTCCTTTTACATTCCATAACGGGATTGGGAAGAGCTTCTCACAATCAGCGAGCTGTGCGCTTTCTAGTTTGACTGTTTGGGACCTACAGTTTAACACCGGCACAGTACAAACGTAATACTTTACAATAAGCATTTCTCAATAACACTATTGCCGACAATGCGTACCTTTACCCGTTTGAAATGGGACTAACCTCAGATTCCCCACAATTCGGCTGTTTATAACACTTCAGCCGTGTCCAGAACCGCTGAAAGTTCTCGATTGTTCTCGAAACTTCCATATCGACTTAATGACTAGTGGTGAGATGCCCTCTGTTCTCGATTATCTCAGACTCTTCTTGCGATATCTTCAAACATTCGTGGTGAGTTGGTATGCGGTAGCTTTTAATCTTGCAACGACGTCATACTTTTAGGCGTAATTAATATTGAGCAATTAAGCTACAGTTTGTTGACATTCTAATGCTATTTTGGCATAAACGTTAGTTAAGCCGGACACGTGAAGCATTTATCGCAACAATATGGACAAACCAAAGTCATAACAACCACATTTTCTTTAACTCCAATGGCCGCAAATGATTTAGCATTAAGCCACGGATATACACTTGTATTCAAGGGAGTGTGCAGAAGAGGACGATAAGGCTGCAATTCTCTGTGAAACCCGGGAAAGAAATTCTTTAAAATATTTCTGGACGACTAACACGAGGTCTGAGTGGAATTCTTTGAAACGAGTGCAACAAAAACTACTGAATTTTTTTAAAAAGGTTTAAAACACTTGGCGGGTTTGCCCTATTTCGGATTTGAAGTGTATGACCTATAATGATGGTTGAACACAAAGTTCTATATATTGTACGTAGTTTGATTTTTTGATAAATCTTCTTCGCTAAAGTTGGACTGGATATCTCACTCTACATTGTGGGACCAAATGGCCGCTAATGCCTAATTTTTAACTCAAGATTGAATAAAATTGAATTGTTTATCGGGATCATTCAATTTCGGTACAACAAAACTAAATTATCATGTAGCGACAGAATACTACTATATGTACATTATTGCCCGACCACCCTAAAATCTACACCAAACACTGACACGTTTTTGATGCATTAGTTTCTCAACAATCACTCGTATATTTCCTGAAGTCAAAATGTGACAATTTTGACGATTAAGGAAACCATGAAAGTGAAAACGAGCCTCATCCCTGACGATGATTTTCTTCGAAAACCATTTATTATATTTAAAATATTTCTGAAAAATGATAGCGCGTTGTTCTTTAATTTATAGTTCTATATTTAATAAACCTGAACTATCAGTTGTCACGCTGTCTGTTTCTCTTCAACAACAACACTTTACCCCACAGATGACATGAAATACAAATCTTGCGTGAAATGTCGGACACCATTTATAAACTCGGAAAATAAACGTTTTGAATGGAAAATGATAAAATATTCAAAAAGATCAAATAAAACTTGTTGATACCTCATTTGGTTACCGAGGTGATATTTGGAAAGGTTAAATACAAGTTTTGAATGAACTAATGAAATAGTTGGGACCCGAAATAGGATAACAACGCATGTATTATTTATAGACTTGCACAGTGTAATTAAATAATAGTTAATAAAGAACGAACTATTAACTTAGTTTTCAAGTTGATGAAATCGATTTCATTTTAGAAACTGTTTAGAAATATATATGTATTTTGAAAATAGGCATTTTATATGGTAAACGAGATAACGTTAAAACAAAATTAAATACAATCTTCCGATAACTCGTTTAAAAGTTTTGTTTAATGATTATATTTTGTACCAATAAATAATACAAATTATTTGAGCTCGAGGTCAGTTTTTCTTTTTATTTTTAATAATTTTCGACACCATTGGGTAGCACCTTGGGCACAGGGAAGCAATTTCAGAAGTTGGTGTTGAACATACCCCATAAGAGAAATATCTTTAAGCCATGCGAAATTACGCACTTAAAGATATTGCTGCCGAAATAAATTTTAAGCGGGGCACGCACTTGTGCACCCTGAGCATGAACACTAGTTACAAGTCAATATTCATGGTCATATTACCGTCATTTTCGACATTAGTCGCTGCTTTTCACATCTCTATCTCGCTTGGAAATATATTTGGTAATCTTCTGTCTACTTGAGCCAGATAAAAAGATATTGCTCATGTCTGTAGATCGCTTTAAATTTAGACTTGCGAAACTTCCGCTTTCTACTTTTTTGTTTTGGTTTCCAAGGTTTTAGGTTTTTCGACGACTATCATTATCTTGTCCAGTATAGTTTAGACTGTTACGAAAGTTATTAATTATGCAGCCACATTAATCCATCCTATCGATCGACCCCTCGTATGCACAACTTTTAAATTCATTGTTTGGAGAATACAAGTCACAGCACAGTTTACATTAAGTAGGAATTAGTAATGCGTTCGAAAGAAGTGCAAAACAAGGCAGGAGCACAGAAGCTCAAGTATCACATCTTGTCCTTATCCCAGGTTCTTGTTTGTTCTGGTGCGAATGTACTAGTAGCTCCATCGCCTCAAAGTTGTCAATGCAACTGATTATCCCTTTGGGACCGTAAACATATTGACAAGTTTTACATTCGTATTCACATGCCATTGTGACATTTTGCATGTTGTAGTCAACAAATAAGAGAAGAAGAAGAACAAACTAAAGAGTGGAAGAAAGAGAAAATCTAACGAAAGTAGATACTTAAAAAATAAAAAATGGTCTTGTTCATGTGAAACCTTTTTCACTTCAGATTTCTTGGCAAACGCCTTAGAATGCATTGGATTGTTTCTCATAGTTCTATAAATAGAAACAGTTTTTTATATCGATTTCAATTCAAAAATTCAAATTCTATTCAATTCTATTTTTGTTACTAATGATTAGCTATTGTTGCTGTCGTTGTCATTGTTGTTTTTGTTCATTGTTCGAGTGGTTTGTTTATTTATATCTGCTCTTTCATTTGCTTTTATCAACACTCGCGCTGCGTCGCGTCGTACACAAATGAGCTGTTGCGCGTTTTGGTACCTTGGAAATATGTGGGTTTGTGTCACTGCCGACAGATTGGCATCAGTAGTGTAGTGGTTAGCGCGCACGGTGTGTAGCCAGTAGGTGATGAGTTCGATTCGTGGAAAGTGGTTGTAGGGTGTAATTTTCCAACAGCATAATAATTATGATATTTTCCACATAAACGTAATAATAGTTTTTTAATTAATCTGAAGCTTACGAAGGGTGTTAACTCATGAATCAGTCACTTCGCGTTACTTTTGTCGTTTTGATAATTTATAAAACGTTACAGCTGTTCCGTGATTACCTGCGTTGGGTTACGTTTTTAGTGGGTAGTTTACACAACGCAGCGCAACGTTTTCGATCACTTCAGCTTGCAAATTCAACCCGCGTTAGTTGAAGAAATTAAAAATTGAAGGGAAAATGTCGAACGCGGATGGGCAGATGGAAGTATTTTGCATTTCATTGCTTATAAGTAGTTGACAATTTTGGCTTAAATGCAAACGACCGGGCAGAGCCCGACATTTTCTACAAAATAATTCAAAATTAGAGAATATATATGTTGGTACGCGAAATATTAAAAAGAAAAAACCCCCATGGGCTTTCTGGATACAAAAATCGAGTCCACCGGAGGTATACATAGGAACAAGGAAGTATGGGTACTCCAATGAAAGGTATTATTCTCACGAATTCAATGGTGGCTTCACTTTTGATGTGTGACATATTATAGGTGTTTCGAGAAACGGAAAAACTGCCGAAGTCGCGAAGCCGGTGTTGAACCTTTCTCAGAGGAAGTTCGGCCGAAGGCCAGCCACTCAGAAGGTTTTGTAAGCTTTAAACTGCTGAAACCGGTGTTGAACCTTCCCAGAATAGAAAAGCCCAAACCCGCCCGAAGACTTGCCACGCAAGAAAGTTTTCTAACATAAAAACTGCCAAAGCCGCGAACCTCGTGTTGATCCCACCCCAAACTAAAAGATTTGCAAACCTGGCGTCGCAGAACGGTTTGTACCATAAAAACCACAGTGCGTCCAATAGCTCCGACTGCAACATTTATTTTTCGTGTTACTATATTTTACACGAATTTCAGTTTTTTGAACTTTCCCCGGCCGAGTGCATTTGTGCCCTCATTTTTATTTAATTACGAACAAACGGCAAACATCGGCTCAGCAATTTCACTTGTTAATGGCAGAGACTGACACAATTCTTGGCTGAATTGCCGGAGTTCTGGCGAGGCTCAAAACTTGATAAAATCAAAAATCCAAATTGGAGAAAAATATAAAAAGACGAAAAATATTTCCTTTTTTCGAACGGGTTCAAAATAGAGGTTCATCAGAAACAGGCAACTGTGGGTAACCAACAAATTTAATATTGATTTTGTGGAGCGACAACTGTGGATCCAGATAACCATAATTTACCATACTATAGTGGGTCTTGAGAATCGAAAAACGCCAAACACGTATAAGATGCTCATGTACTACGCGTTTCAGCTCAAGATTCTAGTGCTCAAGTGCACATATTTTGACGATCGAGCAGATTTCGTTAGATATTGACAACTTGTTTACACACGCTGAAAAATAGCAACCCGAGCAATGTTAGCAAGCATTGTTTCATGAATTGATGATCTGCTGCTTTTTGAGTTCTTTGTTGTATGTCTCATTTTTGTTTTCAGCGGTTTTCAACAAACAAAGCTACAGTTGGGTCTCAAAGACATATATAAATCACTGTGTCGCAAACATATTACATTGAATAGCAAACACAATGTGTTTGGGCACAAGTGTAGTATATTTGCAAACACGTTATATTTGCATCCAAACCACAAAAAAGCCAGATTTTCAGGGCGCAATAATAAAATTAGAAATGAAAAATCGAAATAAATAATGCGTTGCAATAATATTATAATTATAATTAAAAAAATTATAGACATCAGTTGATGTAAGACTTTATCAAACAGTAGTGCCAATACATACAATAGTATATACGCCAAATAGACACGTGTTTTTTTTTTTTGCAAAGACAACATATTTAATACAATTTAGAAATTTTGTACGACATTGCAACCCAAAATAACCTAGGTGTTTTACACACTTTATATGCATTTTCTTAAATATTGTTGTTATTTGCAGTCTTGTAAACAATAGCATTCTGTTGATCTATTGAAATAGATCTAACTTTTTAATATTTTTATTTTGTGCAGTTCACCACAAGAGAACTATTTATAATCTATAATTTTTTATTTTAGTTGGCCAACTCTATAAGCCACAAATGTCAGTGAACGCCAATGTCAGCGAACGCAAGAGCGAGGTGATTTATAATCCACCATTTTTTTGACTTTTGCGTTGCCTTTTGCGTTTACGTCCACTTTCACACTAATCGTACAAATTACATTCCTTTCATTTGGCATTTTTGGCGTCACATAATAAACAAAGTACTTGCTGTAATATTTTAGTACATTTTTATGTACAAATGTGCACAAGGAATACACATATTAACAAAAGTCAAATGTCAGGTTCTTAATTTAGTCAAGGGACGATGTCGAAAAATGAGGTGAATGAGAAAGTGATTTACATGATCAGGCCCTATGTTTTGATGTTAAAAAACAACCGATGTATGTATATCAGATTTACTCAGGTCGAAGCAGTAGAACAGCTGATTTAACATTTTTCATATCGTTGTGGTTCATAACTTTAAAATTAAAATGTATTTTATTTTTTACAGCTTTGGCCCCAATCAAAACCAAAATGCCTGTCGGTATTACTTTAAATTACAACAATACTTCCTGCTATCACCTGATATAAATCCATATTACGAGCGGAATATTCAGTTCTTGCTAAATTTCCATAAGAAAGTTTGCCAATTATCTCTAAATGGAAAATTTTGTTGCAGACAGTTACCACATACATATCTCTGATTTAACTGACAAATATTTCATTAATAATTCCATTAATTTGTAACGCATTGGTGTTACTTTTATTTGTTAAAATAATCGAAATATCAAACTTCCTGTCCCAAACAATTGTTTTCCGACGAAATAAGTTTGACTTAACAACCCTGTAATAGATTCTGCCTACGAACTTCTCGCAAGGAGCTGAGTACCAAGGTAATGAAAAGTGAGCGAAATTTTCTGCTCATGAAATTTGTTATTTGCTTTTTGAAATCTGTATTTGTTATTACTTTTTATGGCAACGAATATTTCATCAAAACTGAAAATCGAGCTTTAAGGGCTCAACCAAAATCCGCTCATATCACCAGCGTGGTGCTTTGGTTGTATGAGCTTCATACGAAGCTACCAAAATTCACGAAGCGGAAAATTGTAGGAATTTCTATACTGACATTGCAGAAGAGAGAAAGAGACTCTTTTTAAATAAAATAGACAGGTTCGAAGACTTTGGGCAAGTTAAAGGGAATAGTTAAAAGCGGTTAAATTCGTCCCAATTCTAGGTCACTCATAGAACTAAGTGCTTGAAAAGAGATTGTAGCAACTGTAAATTCGGACGATGCTTCTGAATTTCTGTTGCCACAACCGAATTGATATTGCCATGACTGAACTTAGTCCCCAAATATGAAATTCGGTTGTAGCAACTGACTTTTCAATTATATTCGATCTATCAACTAAGTGTTCTAAAATTTTCCTTCCAACATCTGTATTTATGACAAATGAGATTATTTCAACCGCATTTCTGACGAACTCTGTTGGCACCACCGCATTCCTTTTCAATTCGAATACAACCTCTGAATCGGTTATGGCAACCTCGAGTTTGGTTGTGGCAACCTTTGATACGGTTGTGGCGAAATAATGACAGCCAAAGGATTCCATCATTTCTATGTCCCCCTAATGCACCCTGTATTTGTGTGTGTCGAATCCTTCAATTTGAAACACCGTTGAATCGACAAAGTTCGTGTTTGTCCAGCTACATTAATATACCGAATTTGACGTAACCAAATTTAGAAGTTGTCCCACATTAAATGTTATCACATCGATTTAGAGGTTGTCACAACCACATTAGGGGTCATCACACCCTATTAGAGGTTGCTTCAAACGAATTTCAGTTCTAGGGACAAAATTCAGTCGTGACAACCTCAATTCAGTTGTGTGTTCTACAACCTCTTTTTTTATCCCTTGCAGGCCACCCGCTGGAACTTTATTGCTCAGCTCCCTTTTGACTCTATTTCCGTATTCTATGGTGTATCTTGTCTATTGCTGATGTACAGCCTTTAGTGCTTGGCAATGGCTTGTCCAGATTTATCGGCACTTGGTTGGTACCCATATTATCCAGTTTATCGGCCATTTTCGTTTCCCAAGATGTGGCAGTGTCCATGATTCCATATGATTCCAAGGCTGCCAATGGAGGAGAACGTACACTGAAAGAATAACGTTTCGTCGCATGGATGAAACATTTTCGTTAATGTTTTTACGTTGCTACAATGAAAAGTCTGGTATATCCGACAATTTGGTAGTCGCTGCAACGAAAAATTTCATACCTGATTTCTTTGATAATTTTTCAGTTCGTAGCTACAATAACTTAAATTTCGTTGATGCATCAATTTTATTAAATTTAAATTTTGTAGAAAACTGGGTTAAACATTGAAAATAGATAAGTGCATGAAATTTATATTTGGTTTATCTGAATCAACAATCAAATTAATTCATTGCAAGAACGATACTTATTCATTGCAACAATGAAACAAATTCATTGCAGCAACTAAAAGAATTTCGTTGGAATTTTTCACTGCAGCAGTAAAAGTTGTTGGGTGATGAACATTTTCATCCCTGTAACGATGTTTCTCCATTCAGGGTAGGTATCTCCTCCTTACCTGCGAGTTCCGGCAGTATTTTACACTTTGTAATGATATCGCCTTGATTGAGGCTGGGCTATTACCGAAGTTTTCTACAATACACCATTTCCAATTGAAATTTGAAAAAAATCAATTCAAATTTAAAAATTCTATTTGAAATAAATCAATTGAAATTTGAAAATTATATTTGAAATTTGAAATACATTAATTTAAATTTAAAAAACATCAATTGAAATTTAAAAGACATCAATTGCAATTTAAAATTCTTCAAATGAAATTTGAAACAAATCAATTGAAATTTAAAACACATCAATTGAAATTTGAAATATATCAGTTGAGCTTTAAAACTCCTCAATTCAACTTTAAAATGCACCAATTGAAATTTGAAAATCTAACACATGAAATTCGTTAATAATTTTTTAATTTCAAGTGACGAATTTTAAATTTCAATTGATATCTTCCTCAGCTCTCCTCAGTCCCTTTATGGGATGTTATGGGACACCATTTTTTCAATCTTTTAAATTTCAATTGATGACTTTTACATTTCAAATGATGTGTTTCATATTTCAATTGATCTGTTTTAAATTTCAATTGATGTCTTTGAGATTTCAATTGATGTCTTTGAAATTTCAAATGATGTTTTTTAAATTTCAATTGATGTATTTCAAATATAATTTTCAAACTTCAATAGATATTTTTCAAAGTTAAATTGATATTTTTTAAATTTCAATTGGAAACGATGTAGTGTGTCTAATGTAAATAAGCTTCACAACATCAGTTGAGAATCGATGTAAAAGTATAAATCTCAATCAAGGTGTCACAAATAGAAACGCACACTGTTTGGGAGAAACCTTCCTTTTATCCTTCATGGGATGTAAAGGAAAATTAATAGCAAGATTCAAAGGTCGGTAAAGCCGCAAAACTATTTTGTTTTGCTACGTATACTCAGTGTTGTTCGCAACTGTTAAAATGTTTCTCTGGAATAATTAATGTTTGCCGAACTTTCAGTTAACCCAAAAATCTTATAACTTACGAGGAAGTTTGACAACTCTGTGACTTTTTTGCTCCATATATTTAGGCCATCGTTTTCGAAATTTGTTTATTCCTTCCAAATAATATGTTTTCTCAAGGTCCTTCCAGTAATGACCTCTTCATACGTGTGTCTAAAATGTTTTCCGAACTTGGTCCAGAATAGATTCATAACATTCCTTAAATCTTCATCACCACCTTTTAGAAAGTAAAAATTGCCATACAGCTTTCACTGTGATGGATGAAAGCTGTTTATAACGGTTTGTTTAAAATATTTTTAATGATTTGATTTCATGATAATCTAGATGTCCGAAAGAGAAGACGAAGAAGAGAGTAAGAAGTGCATGTGTTTGTATTAAAATCCATGTACATATGTACCATGTACCCATGAGACACTTAGTATGTGTAAATATGATCTACATGAAATTTACCCAACAAAGTGTTAATTGACACGTGGCATGTTAATCTGTCACAAGCATAGTATACGATACTAAGAGCACCGTTACACTGCCGGTTTGACGGTTTGTTGAATGTAGATCAGTGGATCAGAATCAAGTCTCATTTATTTCCAACGCCGGAGTATTAACACTTAACATGCGCTGGAATCACTAATTGAAGGTTCATGAGGAGAGAACAACACTGCTCAGGTAGTGAGTGATCTGATAAATGGTCATTTCCAGTTGAACTTCTCACACACAGCGAAAAGCTTATGTATCATGATTTCTTTAGATTTATCCAAATTTTCTTAAATTCACACCTTTTTTCACGCTTTTGGAAAAAGAAATGACCAAGAATTGAAAGAATTTTAGCAGACATGGAAGAAAGATGTTCAAGTAGTCCGCGATTTGTAACGAAACAAAACGGCTCGCGCCGGATGAAGTGAATTATTTCTTGATTGAATTCTAACTAAAAAACTACTAACTTTTAAATCAGTTGCAATTTTAATTGCCCATAAACAAAACTTTATTAAAGAATCAAAGCTCTTGTAACGCTTTTGCTTACAGAATCACAAAAGTGAAGACATGAACTCTTATGAATCAGTTACATCTCCAAAAGGCCCCGCAAAATGGCTGCTGTGGTCCTTAGTTTGTATATTTGTTACAACTTTGACCACTTTTATGATACTGGAGGTACGAAGTTTAAATGCCGAACAACCCTCGATGATACGCATTATTCTGAATACCTTGAACTATACGAATGAAGAGGCACCACTTCCCGGGGAAGGACTACAAGTTAGTAGGGTTGTTTTGGTGAATGTGGAGGATATTGATCAAACACAAGATGAGTTGGTGAAGACTGTAGTCACTAACGTGGAGGAAGAAAATGCAACAGAGTTGATGAGAAAGGCAAGAGAGGCTGGTACGAGAAATGTGACGGAGGTAAATCATAAAAATAACTCCTACTATGAAGAACAAACACCTGTAGTGGTGTATTCGAAAACCGACCAAGAAGCTCCATTGGCATATAGACAAGAACCTCTGATACCCCATCAACAGGGATCACATGAAGAACCACCTTATTACAATGGTGAGAGCGATGCTGATGGCGGTAATGCTAATGGTGACTATGCCAATGATGAGGAAAGCTATTATCGCCCTCAATATGATGATGATTCCCGAGAGGATTTTGAAGGCCCTCAAAGTTACAATGCTGGGCAAGATTCCGCAGAGGGAAGGTCATCACAAAATCGGCAATTTGAATCTTACTATCGCCAGTGGCATTATGCTACACCACCACCCTCCCCCCTTTCGGCTTCATCATCAGCTTCAACTTCAGCATCCAAACCATCTGCATCTTCATCCTCGGCATATACACTGGCTGCAAGTTCAAAAGGAAATCGTAAATTACCAGATATGACAGCACCGGCAACAGGAGCCCCAAGGTAAGTGTCTAAGGGTTTTATGCTAATTACTTGGTAAAGGAAAAACAAACACATTACATGTCACTGACAAACTACAACACCGACAGCGACTTAAGTCAATATAACACTACATATTACACTATCAGGGATGAAACTCTCTACAGCTGGACAGAAATTGCATACTCATTGTGTTTCTATTCTACGCTATCAGTTTTGGAGAATGCCAAAATCACCTGCCTGCAAAGTGACAAACAAAATGCAAAAGTTATGAAATCAAAACCGAATGAAGAAACATTTTAATTGGGAACAAAGATTGGAACAAGTTTGAGAAAAAGCGGCGAAATAAAAATTGTAATTCACGTTCTCGTTTGTTTCATTGTGTCATTCCAAATGCTACTCTGATTCAGAACAAACTGTTGAAAGATCTGTTCCCTCTTCTAATCGTTCTCTTCATTCTCCATATTTATATTAATCCCTTAGCTCTCTGCAAATAAACATTTTGACATATCCAAAGATTTATCTTATAGTGTAACAAGGTCTTGACTATGTACTTTACTTACTCCAGGACAGTGTTAAAGTTTTTCATAGTTGGGAGGGAAAAATCATGAAATTATATTTATTTATTTATGTAATGTTGATTATAAGGACAACAAGATTACAATTTTTTTGTAGTCCAAAAACAAGTAATATTTTTATCATTTAAATCGAGACAATAAAAAGTAAAATTTAAAGAGAAACAAAGAATAAATTCGATTCGAATTTTAATTAATTTAATAAAATAATTAATTTATAGAAATAAAATTATTAATGTTTAAATTCAATTTCATTTCGTTAAACAAGTGTGTTTAATAACACAGGACAACAAATTGTTTACACCTTAGACCAGACTTTCCAATGACTTTCAAGTGACGATTGCTCAAATAAAACACAAAATTCTTTCAAATGGTATAGACTAGTGACGCACAGAATCACTGAACTAGTTCTGCAGAACCGGTTCTTTACTAGACCGGACCGGACCGGTTCTTACGGTTCTTATGGAAAACGGTTTCAATTGAACCAAAATACGGGTCCAAATAAACGGAAAAAGGTTCTTAAAGGAACAAAAGACGGGTTCAAAAGAAACGAAAATGGTTCCAAAAAGGCCGAGAAACGATTCTAAGAGAACTGAAAAACGGTTTGGAAAGGACAGTAAAACGGTTCCAGAATAACAGGACTCGGTTCCAAAGGAACCAAAAGTGTTAACCTTGGAGGGTACGAAAATATGTATATTTATCATATTACACATAAGCCTCTCTCGGACAAAAATTTCTTGAGAACCGGAACCGGTCTAATTTCCCGGTTCTTCTCGGAACCGGACCCGACAGGACTTTAGGTTAAGATATCTAGAAATTATAATTCTGAGTTCAGGTTGGGATGCGCGCAGTTCTAGCCTTTAGAAAGTATACTCTTCAGCCCTTAACTGGTTTTAAATTTTTGTGTAATCAAGAGAATTTTATTTTAAAGCAATTTCGTTCTGATCAGTCTATTCCATGGCCGAACACTGAACTGAAAAGCATCGTCACATGGATGAAAATGTTCATCACCTCAAAAACTTTTGTCATCGAAAGTGAGCTAACGTACAGTTTCATTCCCGCTACGAAAATGTGTTCATCAACTGCAAATTGTTCGTCACTGTGATGAAAGTATGGTTGTTGCTGCAATGAATTTGATTAATTAAGGCAACAAATTTGTTTCGTTGCTGCAATGAATTTGTTACATTGCTGCAATGAATTTGTTTCGTTGCTGCAATGAATTAGTCTCATTGCTGCAATGAATTTGTTTCATTGTTGCAATGAATAAGTATCGCTCGAGCAATGACTTTATTTCAATGCTGAAATAAATTTGTTTCATTTCTGCAATGAATCTGTTCCATTTCTGTATTGAATTTGTTTCATTGGTGCAACGAATTTGAGAAATTGTTGCAATGAATTTGTTTCATTACTACAATGATTGTGTTTTATTGCTGCAATGGATATTTTGAAGTGTGATTGATATTATTAATTGTCAATTGTACATAAATACAGTGTTAGTATTACATTGCAGGTGCTTTGATAACAAATTTTGGAATTTTTGTTTCGAAAATGGTCTTAGTTTGCTAGAAATATTATATCCATTCCATACTGAAACAATCGTCTGCAGAAGAATTGTGGTAGTCCTGTAATTAAACACAAATACGAGGAATTTATTATTAAGATTTCTATTTAAGAAGATATGTACATATCTATGCCTGTACTTACCATAAACATAAGCTCTACTCTCCTATGTGCTTCATCACAGCAGTTGATCTATGTGTGTTCAAACTTCCTTTAGCATAGAACCACTTCGGTTTGTTCTTAAATAATGCAACTGCTGCTGTGCTGAGAGTTATTTTATTCAGTTGTAGCGCCAAATCTCCCTGTCATTGAACCCCAGTCAGTGATCGCTCAGTAAGCACTTTTATTTATTTTAACCAATTTTTTTTTAAATTTTGATTGGATTCATTTCATTGTACGATAAATTGTTATTTTTTATGTCCATTGTGCTTGAAACTCTTTGTTTATTTAACTTCTTCGCTTTCACTGACTTCGACTGCCTGAATAAATGAAGGTATGTTTTCAGTTTTTTTGCCAAATCCAAAAACCAATCCTACAAAACAGGCGCGATAGAACTATAGTAAAAACACAAAACATTTTGTTGCGATTTGTACACTCACAGAAAACTTCGGTTGAGACAGCCGGATTAGCCGTGACCGAATTTAGAGGTTGTCTCAACCGAATTAGAGGTTGACACAACCTCATTAGAGATTGACGCAACCTCATTAGAAGTTGACCCAAACTCATTAGAGGTGGACGCAACCTCATTAGAGGTTGAAATAACCTCAATAGAGGTTGACATAACCTCATTAGAGGTTGACATAACCTCGTTAAAGGTTGACGCAACCTCATTAGATGTTGACACAACCTCATTAGAGGTTGGTACTACCGAATTTACATAGTGTCACAAATTAATTTTGAATGTTTTTTTTATTATTAAGTGATGATTTAGTTTCCTGTACTCATATATTACAAAGCGAGGAAATAAAGTCATTTAAATCATTCTGACCTTGAAGTCCCGGACATCATTTTGATGTAGGTCATAACCGTTGTCAATATGTACAGACGATTACAGCATATCTCAACCGACCGACCTTGAAAAACTTGAATACTCTTCATATCTGCTTGGATATTTTCTGCAAAATAAGAAAGGCATTTTAATACAAAACCCGTAATTACAATATTTTTACTTACCTTCTAAAAAACTTGGTATCGCTAGGACAGCAATAATTATATATTTTTGATCTTTCTTTAACATAATGTTTGTTTTTAGAATTTTAAACGTCAGGTTTGAAATACATAGAAATCGAACTTTGACTAATGAGAAATTCGGTTACAGCAACCGAATTGACGCCAAATTCGGTCGTTGCAACCGACATAAGTTTAAATTCGGTTATTCCAACCGAACTGATGCCAACTTCTGCTACTCAAACCGTATTGATGCCACATTCAGTCACTCCAACCGGATTTGGTGCGAATTTCGGTTGTGGTATCCGAATTGATTCCAAATTCGGTTGTTCCAACCGAAATTTTAGAAAATTTAGTTGACAGAACGAATATAATTGAAGATTCGGTTGTCACAACTGAATCAATTTCGCAACGAAGTTGCTTCAACCGAATTTCAGATGTGGGAACTAATTTCGGTCGTGACAACCTCAGTTCCGTTGTAGCAACCTCAGTTCGGTTGTAACAGCCGAATTTACGGTTGCTACAACCTCTTCTCAAACAATTAGTTCTCGGAGTGTACCGTCACGGGCATACACACACGTCTTGATATAAATATTTCGGGGTTGTTTTTCTACTGTCGATGCGTCACTTTCTTTGCTGTCGTGTTGCTCCATGCATTCTGTTGCTCCATTCCATGTTATCTATTTGAATTACAGATACTCAATTTACATACACGATCACAGCAAACTCATAAATTCATACAATTAATTTTTTAAAATATAAGATTATTACTAAGTTGAACTAATTAGCATGATTTAAAAAATTTATTTAAATGATTCCGGCGGAGAAATATATCTACCACTTTCGGTTGTTGCAAAGGAATGTGTAGGTATTTAGGATGTGTAGGTGACCCACCACTCATGCTCACCATTTCCTCTTGCTGGCCTCTTTTATACGCTCGCTCAATTTTTCGATTGCTTTTCTCTCATTATCTTCATAAAAATTAGTTTTGTTGCATTAACAACTGATTCATTGCACTAACGAAATTGTTTCGTCAACTATAAATGTTGGCAAACGTCTAAAATAAATAAATAATAAAAATAAACTATAAACATGAGAGATAAACCAAATATTAACCGCTTAAATCTCATGCACTTACTTTTTATAATTTTTAACCCATTTTCCTACAAAATTCAAATTAAAAAAATTGTTGCAGCAACGAAATGAAAAATGGACAAAGAAATGGTGTATGACATTTTTCGTTGCGGCGACTATCAAATTGTCGGATATACGAGACTTTTCATTGTAGGAACGTAACAACATTAACGAAATTGTTTCATCCATGCGACGAAGCTTATTTCTTTCAGTATAGGATTTATTGTAATTGTGGACACCAACAACAGGCATTTTGTTTTTTTATTTCATGACTCTAACTGCCAAATTCCTCACAAGACAATAACAAAATTCACGGAATTTGACAGTTAGGGTAATAATACTGAACAAAAATATTTTGACCGTTTGACAGGTTGATTGGGCTTAAAATCCCTACTGAAAAAGCACCGTCAAATGAACCATCCATTATGATGATCACACATGTATGACGTGGCGCATGCCTTTTTTTAGTTTCGTGTAATTTTTTAATGATTGACATTTTAGAGTCTCACCATACCACAAACAATTATACCCATAACAAACTATGTTGACAATTTGCTTTGCAGCAATGCAAGCGCTACACTGCGTTCTACCTCTAACTCTGTAACTCATATGGCCACAAGGTTAAATGTGTGCCGAAGACACATGTCAATATGTATGTAAGTATTGTACAACAAAGTGTAGTCAGCGTGTTTGTGCAACAATGTTGCATTGTTATATCCTTTTTTATGTATCATTAAAATGTATGTGTGTGTGTTATTCTTTTATAAAATATATAAAATGCTTCAGATCCCACAATCGTTTTTTACCCTGTCTTTTTCCAAGACTATCATGAATTTCCCACCATTTGCTTCTTTTTTAGCATATGAATCCTGCATCCTTTTTTGAAAGCGTTTATAGTTTCAAACAGGATGTTTATTGTACCCAAAGTACACAATGTAAAAAAGGTGGCGGTGGCATGCAACAACGCATTGTCGTGCTGTTTGGCACATCGTGTTGGCGTTATATCAGGACATATTGTTGTGTTTAGTTTCCCTCGTAACCTTCTTCCCTCACCCTCCTCCCACGATGTCCTTTGTGTTGCGAGTGTAATAATGCATTTAATAAGCTTTTATAATGGCGCAATTGTTGTTGACATTGTTAGTGCCGGGCTGTTTACTTTTACCCTGCATACAACTTCTAACTTGGCATCATTGCCAGCAGAGTTGAGTTCACTACTTACATACGCATACACACTCCCGCACGCACACCGAACTCACCTGGTACACGAGCTGTTGCATTCGCTTGCACGTTGTATCCTACATCACCCAAACATGCAACAGCAATAAGTTGCATAAATGCAGGTTATGGCAATGTATTTAATTTCCTGAGTAGAAAAGTTGCTTGTGATGGAAAATATGATTTATGTCTTAGAAAACTAAACGAGAGAGATGAGAGATTTATCCACATGCAACCCTTTTTATTTTTAAGGAGTAGAAGGGATGATGCTTAGGTGTTGTCAAGATGTAATATTGTTGATCTTAAGGATTTCATAATACAGTGGATGCATCTAAGGGAATTTGAGTTATAAAAATATAAATAATGCCGATATGAGGTTGGTACGCTTTTTAATTATCTAGAATAATTAAAGTGGACACTAAAATAGCTGGATTGGATTATAATTGAACGAAGGAAGGGATAATATTGTGGACCAACACCTCAATCCTCAACTCCACAATCCGTGATGTAATACAAGTTGAATTTTGAATTAGAGAATAACAATGTACACAGAGGCACAAGGCATTTGCCGGTAAAAACTTGATATCTTCAAATTTTTTAAAACAAATTTTACGCAAATAAATTGTTGAAAAATATAAAAACTACTTAACTAAATTTGGCAGTTTATTATTATACAAAAGAACCAGTCTTTGCATTAATTTTGTAAGATAAAATGACTACAAATGCTGGCCGCGGTTAACATGGTCCATTCTGATGTTTCAGTTTTAGAAAACGCGATGGATTTTTTCGATTGGTGTTTGGCGAATGACACGCATAATGGTGACTCCCAATTCCTCAACCGTAGCAGGTCGATATCACCTGATCTAGGTTGCTAATTCTCCGATCCGTATCCTGGAATAAACTTCTCAACGAATTGGTCTCGCAATAATTCTATGATTTCACGGGCTGTATGTATCTTGTTGAAACCAAATGTCATCGAGATCACGACTTTAATTTCAGGTGGCAAATATGTCATTATCAAGGCGCGATAACGGATGCAATTTAGCGTTTCGTTCCCGTCGCCTTTTTTTGTATAAATATGGATCGATGATTGCACCAGACCATAAACCACAACCAACCCGTTGTTTTGTCTGGCTGTAGTGACAGTTCTTGAACCTCTTCGGGTTTGAACCTCTTACGTATATTTTGATTACTGATTTATCCATTAAGCTAGAAATGGACCTTATTACTGAACAAAATTTTGATCAAACAGTGAATCTTATTTAAGCTTTGAAAAATAATATGTAGACGCTGTGATGCAATTTCAGACAATACTGAACAAAAATATTATGGCCGGTTGATAGGTTGATTTGACATAAAATCCTTACTGGAAAGGTACCTTCAAATGAGCCACACATTATGGTGCTGATATCGCTACAGAGCCCAAAAGTAGATAATGCATTTTGAACATAGTTTTGCAATATCTGTAAAAGAAAACGATATAATTGTACATTTTTTGTAATGTTTATTTGGACTTTTAAGATTTTCCCATTACATTTTGAATTTGATGTCGGCCAAGTGGACGCCGCTATTCTTAATGGCCATTTGGGAATCTTAACATAATTTGCAATCGTTCTGGCCATAACCGTATATTCGCCTCGAGTGCTTCCAGAGTCTGGCTTGTTCTCATACACCACTAACTTCAAAAACCACAAAGCAGAAGTCTGATGCAGTGAAACCGGGTGATCTTACCGGACACTACTAAACGTCAAAGCGGTACATTAGGCGATGCGGAAACGCATCGTGCGAAATGTGTATCGTCACGCGAGCTGTATTTGAAATGTAATTCATCAATGTAAAGAAATGGTTTTCCATTACATCACATAATTGGGAAGAGCTTCTTACTTCTTACACTCACTGGTTGGAACCTACAGTTTTACACAGGTTTCGAACGGTATTTTGAGGTTTCATGGGTAAGTACTCTATAGTCTCACGCGGAGACCGTCGTCGAAAGAAAGGAGTTCAGAGCAGGGTTAGAACTCACGTTCTCATGAACAAGAGCGTCGTACACGAACCATTGCACCCCGGAGTGCCATAAATATGTGGTAATAAAATCTCGATGATCATGGTTCTGTATCGCTTACCACTCACAGCAACAGTTTTAAATGACGCACTATGCACTGACTTTGAGTGGATGTAATGGCTCTTTGTGATTCTCAGTATCCGAGAAGCGCACATTTTGTTTGTTTCCGTATCCGTTCAGATCAAAATGGATGTCGTCGCTCATGATAAATTTCGGTAGAAAATTGTGCACTGCGTCGACGCGATTGACGGCCTGCAGGCAATAACTAATGGACTACCTGCACTTTGTAAGGGAACACCTTCAAGTGTTTCACTAAAATGCGCTGCAGAGACGAACGTCTTATGACCATTTGCATGGTGCGTCATCTGGGAGATTCATCCACAAAGTCTTCAATCACAGCCGCGATACTTACAGTAATAATTATGGAACGAGCCCTGATGGGAATTCCGGCACCTCTTCTGTCACGTGCTATTCCAGTACTTTCCGAAGGAGCGACTAGCGTGTAGTCGATGACGCTGGCGATGAAATTAACGTTACACTGGTCGAAATTAACGTTGCACTGGTCTGTTGAATTGCTCCTTAAAAAATAGCCACGACTTCTTCAAGAGAATAGCGTTCTATGGCTTGTCAAAATTTATTTTGTATTTGTTTACTTGACCAATGTCAAAACAAAACTGACAGTTACCTTTGCCTTTACTTACAGTAATAATTATAATAATTATAAATTTTATAAGCTACAATTCTTTAGAAGACAGCTACCGCAATTTATTTACCGTTAGGCAACAAATGTCAAAACATATAAAATTTGTGCAATTTTTCATGACGATTCCTGAAATAGTCGATTAACAGTGTACTTTTCCTTAGAAATATATCAGAGGGAATTGTGAAATGGGGAAATAACTACAATTATGTCAAAGGGTTTAATGCAATACTTCAAGCTGTTTAGGATTTATTGAAGTAAAATCAGAAATTAGGCCCAAACCCACCCTCGAAATTTTCTTCGCAAATAAAAAAAAAGGTTACGTATAGGGGCAAAACCAAGCGGGGTTTTGTGATACCACGTTCAAGTACTTTCACAAGTTTTTGGTTTGGTTGAGACCCAAAACCTACTGTTGCACAGTGTAATCGGAAGTTAAATTCATTCTAAATATTTATATACAAAAATGAGCAACACCTAGAAGAAGGCTCTTTCAGCATGTAAAAGCACGAAGATTTACGCAGCAACTTCAAAAGGTAATTGGTAAAATTCCCCGCGAAAAATGCAATCGTTTAAAGACAGTACATATCAAAGTAAAATTCAAAAAAGTGTTTTAGTTCTACGGTTAAACGCTGGTAAAATTGACGGCCTTATGCCTTGTTTCCACTACAGAATAATTCGTAATTCGCTCTCTCATTCATAATTCAACCTCCAATTACAAACCGAATTACTGAATTCACCTAATTCACCATACTAAATTTTGAGAGCGAATTATATTGTTTGTAGGTAATTCAGTGTTCATTATCTTAAGAATTAAGAACAAATCATAGCCTTCTCTAATTTTTATCGAAACTTTATCGTAACAGGTGTCAAAAACACACAAAAGCAAAGAAAAAAAACATTTAATAATATACAATGGATTCAAAAAAGTAAATTATTAAAAAAAGTTGTGATGACTAGAAGAATATTGGCCACTGCTAAGTTAATGGAGGAGGCGGAATTAAATATAGAATGGTTGTTGGATATCCAAAAAATCTTTTTTTTAATATTTACTCACTTTTTTTTAGTTTCCATTCTCAAAATTATTGAAACAAAACAAATAATAAAAGTAAACAACTGTCAAATTGAATTATTTGTGTGTAGTGGAAACAGGGTAATTCAGAATAGTAACTCAAAGAGCGAAATAGGTAATAGGCGCTGTCATGGTTCAATAATATGTTCATGGTAAAGTCGTAAGAACAGCTGTTTTCATAGTTTTCATGAGGTTCTTCGCTTCGGCTGTCACACTTACATGTATTTTATTTTTGTACTCTTTTGCATTCTTGTGTTGTTGGTATGTATTTGTGTTGAGTTTGACAGCTGAAGCGAATTGAACAAAATGCCTGTTGTTGCTGCCAACAACAACAACAACGCGCGCTGCTATTACCATGAAGATATTATTGTACCATGGGCGCTGTAGTGGGAACATGGTATTATTCATAGAAAGTTGTGAGAGATTTGAGAGATGATTTGTCATACATGAACCGTCTCTCAAATCGCTCACAACTTTTTATGAATAAGGCGCCAAAGGCGTAAACTTCCAATATAGGAAACTTGTTACAATTTTGCTTGCCGTTGTATATGTGCTGTTGGAAAATGTGTCCCGAAAAATTTTGATATAAAAGCATCATTGTATCTAGGGATTAGTGAAAGATGGTGTATTTTAAAATTTAAAGGAAACAGGAAACTGCGGTTATAATTAAGCTTTAGATTAATTTTCCAACGACTCTCCATTTCAACCAAAGCATAGTTAATTTCACATCAACTACATGCAAGTTAGTTGTTACCACATATGTAGGTGGCTATATTGTTAATTGGAAAATAGTTTTATTAAATCAACTATATATTATTGACAACTAATTTTAAAAATAAACCATATTAAATATAAAATTCCTAGCAATTAGTGATATGGAAAATTAGTTACCATACTAATTATTTATAAAGAGATTTGTAGTTTGTTTTTTTCACAATTTTGATTACTAACTGTAAATCATTCATTTTGATGTTTGATTGATACAATATTTATGTTGTTGTTGTTGTTGTAGCTGTGATATTAAACTCATTAAATTGTCAGAAATGTTGTTTGCTTTGCAATTTGCCTGACGTTCATAAACTTTGATTTGTCAAAAACATTCAAATGTGATTCGGAATATGCCTGATCAAATGTCTGTCCATCTGTCTCTTTCACTCCGTCACCCCTCCGTCTCTCCTCTTTCCACAGTTTGTCGTAAACATTTGAAACGAAATTGGCAATTCTTTTATTGATTTCAAAACTGTTGCAGCAACAAATAGCAGCAATCAAACAAATTCTACAGAAAATGAAATAAAAAGTATCAATGAATGTTGAAACAAACATGACATTGATGACATTTGATGGGAAGAGAATTTCAAGCAGATGTCAAAGTTGAGTATGGAAATGCATATGTGTGTATGTATGTATGTGCAATTCGCTGCAAAACGGGTCAAGATTTTTTTTGGGACATTTGGGTTTGACTATGGAGTAATACGTGTATGGAGATTTAAATTTTGTGATGTTGGTGTGATTGCAACAAACTTTGGATGTTCCAATGCACGTGTTCAATAATAACAGATAGAGGCATTGGCACAAAACATCCAACAAGGCTACATCAATAGCATTTCGTGTTTGTGTATACCAACACAAATTTATACCGACAATGAAATTCAATAAAAAGTGCAAAATACATTTACATGTCACAGTTCTTCACCAAAATGACAACACGAAGTTAAGTCAGCAATTCTTGTAACTCCACCCAGTGTAAGGCAATTTTGATCGAACATGTCTACGTGGCAACTAACCCACGACGACTAGTGTGAAAGGAACCTCAGAAGAGCGAAAAACATCCTCTACATATGTATTAATCTTTGGGTTTGACAAATATATTTATGCCCAAGTTCATATGGTGCGTAAAAGTTCAGGTCCGTTCGTTGCGCAGTGTCATTGAGTATGACTATGAAATAGTGCATCGCAGGGACGGTATCTATACGGCCTAATACACAAAATTTTATGAGAGGTTCGGGAGACGCTTTATCGCACAAAAAATGTCTCTCAAATCTCACAAAATTTTACGAATAAGGACCATTGTCACAATATCTAGTTAGTGCTAACTCATAGTTATAATTTCTAAATTCCATACAAACTGACAGTAGAAACTTTTAGTCATAGTGTAAATTAGAATAGAGAAGCCATTCCTTCATTTCACACTCTTTATCATGTGTTTGTGCAACTGAGAGATGTTCGATGAAAATCAGCTTACACCAGGTGGAGTTACAAGAATTGTTGACCTATCATTCTCATATCGTTTTGGTGTAAAACTGTGAAAGTTAAATGTATTTTCCACTTTTTTTTTGTTGACTTTTGTTGTTGGCATACATTTGAGTTGTATTTAATGCAACTATTTTACCATACAAACAAAAAACGCCGTTGTTGTTGTCTTGTTTGATGTTTTGTACTAATGCATCTATCTGGTATTATGGAACCCATGCATTCCACCGTCCAACGTTTACATGCAACCATACGTCTGAAGTTAAAATTATTACGGGAATAAACTTCTCTATTCAATATTTACTCTATGCTTTTAGTTTGCATTGACTGTAGGAGAACTTGAGCTGGTGATAACGGAGACAAACTGCATTATCTTTAAATATGCAACTAACGGGGTTTTCAATAAGAGCGCTACAAAAGTTTTTTTAAATAAAACCGGTTTTAGATACCAATGAAATTCTTTATTCCTGTGAAAGTACGTTCGGTGCCATTATGTATGGAACTCGATTTCTTTTGCATGGCCACCACGGGCACGCTTGCAGAAGTCCAGACGCTGAACCCAATTTTCGGCGGTTTCCAAGCATAAATCGGCCGATACTGCTGCAATTTCACGTTCGATATTCGTACGAAGTTCATCAATCGTCGCTGGCTTGTTGGCATAGACCATAGACTTGACGTAGCCCCACAGGAAATAATCTAACGGCGTAAAATCGCACGACCGAGGCGGCCAATCGACTGAGCCATTTCGTGAGATAACACGTTCACCAAACTTGGTTTCCAATAAATTGATTGTGGCATTCGCTGTTGGAACTGTTGGAACCACATGTCCTCCAAGTCCATATTATCCAATTGGGGCCAAAAATATTCGGTTATCATTGAACGGTAGCGATTCGCATACACAGAAATGTGCCGGTCTTGATCATCACGGAAGAAGTACGGCCCAATGACGCCGCCGGCCCATAAACCGCACCAAACCGTAATTTTTTCGGGATGCAATGATGACTCATGGATTACGTGTGGATTGCTGTCTGACCAATAACGCATATTTTGCTTATTGACGAAGCCATTCAGCCAGAAATGAGCGTCATCGTTGTTGTTGTTTTCAAGTTGTTGCTCTGCCCAATTCACGAACATACGACGCTTATGGTGGTCAAGCGGCTTCAGTTCTTGCGTCAATTTGATCTGGTAAGGATGTAGGCCAAGATCTTTTCGCAAAATTCCCCAGAACGATGTCACAGCGATGCCCAACGCTTGAGAACGACGTGTGAGAGACACATTTGGGCTTTTTTGAACTCAAGCCTCAGCGGCAGCAATATTCTCGACACTACGGGCACTTCTTTGTCTCACTGGCACGGGAATATTTTGTACTGTGCCTGTGGATTCAAATGTTTCCACTAGACGCTCAATTGTTGATCTGGTAGGATGATTATGATGACCATAAATTGGACGTAGCGCTCTTAAAGTTGAGGCCTCTGACTCCTAATTTCGGTAGTAAATTTTAATAATTTCGACTCGTTGTTGGCTCGTATATCTTTCCATGATGAAATGGCAAATATTACTGAAGGGAAATGTTAA
The DNA here is from genome assembly GCA_963931995.1 of Phaonia tiefii. Classification (NCBI taxonomy): domain Eukaryota; kingdom Metazoa; phylum Arthropoda; class Insecta; order Diptera; family Muscidae; genus Phaonia; species Phaonia tiefii. Next base: position 3,971,714 of record OZ008368.1, read on the forward strand.
AAGAACTGGAAAAAATATGGCGTCGTTTGCTGTCCCTATCGATTTACTTTTGTAGCGTCTCTGTTGAAAAACCCGTTATATGCCATAGTTAAGATAGTTCAATTCTTAGTATTTTTTGTAGTACAATTCTTTTTAAAATATTTGAAATTTGTTTTGTTTACAATTTTTATTCCTCGATCTCGAACGAAAACTTTCGTTCGTATTCAGCACTAATGTGGGTTCCTCTATTTTCGAATGTGCTGTCATTTGGGAACAAATGTAGAGAACGAAAATTTCGACTTAGAGGAACCCAATTTGAGTCGAATGCGAGTGACTGACTTTCGTTCGCTTAGCTTTCCGTTCGAGATCTAGGAACAGGGCGTTAATATATGTTCAAAGACCACAGAGATTCCTTTACATCAAAACGGAGTTATGTTACAAAAGATTATGATGAAAATAATTCTTATATTGAATGGGGTTTACTCACAGAGTGAAAAGAGGAAGGTGTCATTTGCCAAAATTGATTTCGAAGTTGTACAATATATTAGATAACCCAATTTGAAAACCTTGTGTAATTCTCCTCTGCTTATATTACTGAGTCTACTCTTTTGTGTACCGATTGTGTTACAAAATGTTCTCGTCCATAGTTGACGATCAAGATTTTCCTCCAGATATTCGATGGGATTGAGGTTAGTACTAAACATTCGGATATAAGGTTTGGATTGAGGTTCGGATTTTAGTGTGCAATGACATTTTTGAAGTTAACAGTTTTGATGTATTCCGGGAATCAGTATAATTTTCAACGAACCAAGCACATCGTTTTTCTCAAAATGTTGAGGTAAAGTTTGTTTATGGTTACGTAGTCATATAACGAACCCCCACCCTGAGATACACAGTGTGTCTCTGTGTATTTGAAACTGCTAAATAATTTTCATCTATAAAATGCGTTATTAATAGTGACTATGCACGTTGGAAAAAACGGTTCCAGCAACATATTGCAGGAACCATGTATATGTTTGCAAGCATTGTTTTCATGAATTCACAATTTCACACATGTTTCTTTGTTGTCTGTAAAATTTTGTTTTGAACAGTTTTCAACAAACAAAGACATATTTGTGTCACAAAAACATATATTAGAATCTATTAATAATTGTGTCTCAAACTTGTATTACTGAATAGCAAACACATTGTGTTTGTACACAAGTAAACTATATTTGTGACATCCTACAAACACGTTATGTTTGCATCCAAATAACAAAAAAAGACCGATTTTTAGCGTATGGACATGATTTAAGCAAACTGAAGTGAAACAGCATACGCACAAAATGATTTCATTTTCTGCGACTACGACTGCTGCAAACGTACAAGTCGTAGCCGACAGCAACAGTCATTTCGAGGAAACTGATTAATAACTGCCTCAGTCAAGTAGTTTCGGCAATAGAAAAAACGCTATTTATGAATTTAAATATGATAGTCGTTTGCAACTCTTGTTTTATTCATTGGCTTTATTATTTTCCAAAATATTAACAAGAATATTTGTTCAATATTCTGTGGGCGTATACAGATGACAGGGTTTTATGTTATATATTTTTTGTATGAAACTTTTGTTCCATATGCTTTATGAATTTAAATAAATGAAGACTTCATCGTAGTAAAAGGTGGCCTTCAATGCTGCCAATTACTGAGTTACCTTGAGAATAATAAATATGTTGCTCGACTGCCTTAAGTGCTGCTACTTAGAATTCAAATTGAATGAAAATTAAAGTTTTCTTTGTAATTTAAAGTTACGAAACTTGCAACATAAATACCTTTAATTGTTCTTAGAATGCAGTAAACACACACACACACACACAGTTGAATATGTAAGTAATACTTGGAATTGCTTTTATCTATGTGTGTGTAATTTGTTATAAAGTTATTAATAAACATGCATGTACATATTTCAAAAGAGCAATAAAACAATGTGGTATTGTAGTTGCTGTTGTTACACAAGGCAAGCAAACATTTGCGAAACTCAAAATAATTACAAAATTGTGGTTTCAATTAACAATGAAATGTAATTAAAAGCTTTTAATGCAGCAACTAAAAATAGAAATGACTAAAATAATCAAATACATTTGATAAAACCACAAAAACATACTAAAACAAACTACCACGACAACATGTAGTACATTCAACTACTACTACGAGTGCTACAGCTCCCACTGCAACTACATTTGCAATTGATTGCCCAACTAATCCACTTGTATTTGTACTGGAAATTGCGATGCCACTGTAACGGCATCAACCACCCTACCGCGACACAGCCACTGCAGACTGTAACATGAATACATTGATTATGTACTCGTAGTAGTACCAGTGACGGTGGTGGTGGTGGTGGTGATGGTGATGGAAGTGACGGCACTGGTATGCGTGTAGTGCGACAAACAAATCATTGCTGGTTGTTTTTATAAAATAGGAAATACCTCGAAACTACAATAATAAATATGCCACTAAATGTAGTTAAACACAGATACACACATATGCCTGCATTTACATCAATACACCTTTGCACTTACACCATCTCAAACTTTCCGAAATGCATTATAAGTTGTTTAAATCTAAATTGATATTAAAATATTAAATTGTAAATAAAATTACAATGAAATAAACACATTAAGGGTCATGAATATGATCTGCAGCGTGGGGTAGTATGAAATGTATAAAGTTGGCAAAATAATCGATTATACGTACGCAAAGTTCGATTTAATAGTTCACAAATGCTTTAATTTAAAATTACTTCTACGTATGTATAATTTGCAGTCTGCAAAAGGTTTGAGATACAAGTCTGTTTAAATGCGTTCGTGGTCACACAATTGCCCCATTATCATTAGTAAAATAATGGATTTTGTATAAAAAATACATACACAGATTTAAATTTAGAAGTTCACAAATTAATAATATTTTTACGTTAAAGTGCCTTAATTTAAAATTACTAATACGTAATTATATTCAAATATTCCTTGTGACGCAATTGCCCTTTCAGCTTTAGCAATATAATTATTTTCCATATTTGTATTTCGTCATTCGAACTGTTTGTTATCAATAAAAAATCAATGAGTGTTCGAACTCACGGATGATGTGTTAACACCTTTTTGCTACACGATACCTGTTCGATTTCTATGAACACATTAGTAAATGTAACATTGGAAAATAAAAAATAATAGTTTTTTTGTATACACCGGGCAATGCTGAACATCAAATGACTCGCTTTGTTTGGCCATAGCAACAACAACGAAACAACCAAACACACAACATCACACATACTTTGTCCGAAGTAGCTGACGTATTAGTGTGTCACCATAACGTCGACTGCGCAAGCCCATGGGCTTGCAAATGAAATTTTGCGTGGCTATGCTTTATATCTACGTTCAACAACAGCAACAGACACCTGTACAAACATACATTATTATGTTAATACGTACGCTATAGACACAATTTCGTTTGCCTCACCCCTGCCACACCACTCTTTCATTGCTCTCTTGCTCGCTCATTTCTGTTTAACACGTCATTATTCTCTTTCGCAGTCGCAGAAAATCTGGTTTTAGCAGCAGCGTAAAATTTGGTTTTAGCAGCAGCATAAAATCTTGACTTTGATAGACTTAGTCCCTATACGCCGCTATAGATGTTAACACATCAATAATCTATATTTTCCGAGCTTGAGGTCAGATTTGTTTTTTTGTATTTATTTTCCTCGATATTTCGCAAAAAAGCAAATCTGACCTCAAGCTCGGAAAATATAGATTATTTATAATTAATTTCCCATAAAAATGCATACGCAGATATAAATTGAAAAGTTCACAAATTAATAATACTCATATGACAAAGTGTTTTCATTTAAAATTAATCATACGTAAGTTAAATCTTCAATTTATGAATAAGTATGATCAATGAAATCCACTGAAGAAGTAGTAGGATATAAATATGTTTAAAAGATATAAGAAAATCATATTTTTTGTTAAAAAACTCAGTTGGGCAGAAATTTTGGGGCTTGAACAAAATGATGGGGGCAGCGTGACAACTCACTGACTTTTAGTGACTTTCGGCAAAGATATATTTTATTTCTCAATATTGTATCTATTTAGCTCGTTTCTTCCATTGATTAGCAAATAATATGTTCAAAATAATATGTTTCTCAAGGTTCTCAAAATAGGCTTATATTTTAGTGATGACCTCTTCATTTGACCCAAATCTCTCTCCCGTCGAGCCATTTCTTCAGGGCTGGAAATGGAAAGCAATCATTGGGAGCTAAATCCGAAGGATAGAGTTGATGAGGTAGCAGGTCGAATTCCAATTTATGGATTTTTGCGACACCTACAACCATGCGCTCCGGCGCGTTGTCGTAGTTAAATAGCACTTTATTTTTCGCCAAATGCGGTTGTTTTTCATCTAAATCAATGTCGAATATGTCAAGGAGCTGTGAATAATATTTGTCGGTAATCGTTTTCCCTGTCCAAGGTGAATGACACTGAATTCATCCGAAAACACTGTTTTCATTCAATTGTTGGCTGACAGACCCACGTTGGCCTTTTTTGGTACACTTTGACCTGGTGCAATCCATAGCGTTGACAGTTCCTATATCTCTGGTGTGTTATGATAGATCTATTTCTCGCCTTCTTCGGATTGCGGTTGAACATCGCCAAACACTCCATTTAAGTTGTGACACATTTGCGCTTATGGTCAAGTGTGGGTAATCGCGGCACAAATCGTGTGCATAACTTATATATGTCTGCATATGTAGCCTACACACTTAGGTACTTCAGTCACTTTCATTCTCCTATCGTCCAATATAATCCCATGGTTATTTATCGGCGATTTCTGGCATGATAATCATTGAAATTTATGTTGCCAAGTCCCTTTAGTATTTAGCAAGGCATTCCTTTATTTCAGAGATGGTTTTGGAACGAAGTTCCTTATCGCACGTTGCGGGATGAGGGCCAAATGAAAAAATGAAACAACTTTTGTTTTAACACTATTATGCTAATACCCATTATTATCAACAATATTGCATACTTTTGCTTTGGTTTGTGTCTAGACTAACTAGAAGTTGTATATATTGTGGTGTTTTACCCACTAAAAAGTAAATTTAGAAAACCCAAAGTGAAAGAAGTTTAAAAAAATAATATTCTCTTAAATAAATACCTTGTCTTAAAAAGATTAAGTTTTCTCAAAAAAATACCTATTCATACTCTTCAACAAAATAGCTTTTGTTAAATAAAAAATTCTGAGCTTAAAAAAGAACCTTCGCTTGAAAGAGAGAAGTTTCTTACAAAAAGTACATTTTCTTCAAAAAAGTAATTTTTTTTAAAATAAGTACATTTTCTTTAAAAAGTATATTTTCTTACAACAAATTCACTTTTCTTAAAAACTCCCTCTTTGTCAAAGAGTACCTTTTTTGTGAAACAAAATAACTTTTCTTGAGATAAGTACCTACTCTTTAAAATGTTCATAATCTTGAAAAAAGGACGAATTCAAAAACAAAATCCCATTTCTGTTAAAAATCACCTTTTCTTACAAAAATTATTGTTCTTAAAAGTACCTTTTCTTAAAACTAAAATAAAATAATACTTTTTCTTTTCTCTCCTCGAGATAAGTAGCCTTTCTGAAAATAAGTAAATTTTCTTCAAAAAATAACCTTTTCCCAAGAAAAGTACCAATTCTTTAAAAGTACTTGGACTTGGTTTTTAGTTGTTTCGGCTTAAGGTCATAAGAATAAAAAGAAAACACTTCAAGTATTTCTTTTCACAATTTCATCAATATTTGCCAATATTTTGACCAACTTCGTTGATAATTTTCAAGGATATTTTGAGATAACACAGAGCGCGTCCAAGTTTTTCCGCAGGCTTATGTCAACTGAAATAGTGTGTTTAGTACTTGTTTAGTACATAGTGTACTTGAAGCGTTTTCTTTTTATTCTTATGACCTTAAGTCGAAACAACTGAAAACCAATATATCTACAAAGGTCAACTATACTTACAACTCGTACATATTCTTAAAAAGGTACTTCTTTGTAAAAAAAATCATACTCTTATGGCTTTTTCTTACAGAAAGTACTTCTTCTTAAAAATAGTACATTTTCTTAAAAAAAGCATTAGCTTTTTATAAAAGAAGTACTAAGTATATGAGACTTATGGCCAGTTTCACAGTTGAAAATTTTCCAGTTAAATGTACTTTAAATGCCCCATGTTTGTCATTTAAATGTGATTTAATATGGAAATTTTCTGGCAGCTTTTAAATTGAGCTTTTACATGACGAGTGTGAAACTCGCTCTTACTGATTTATTAAACATATTCGCATTTAATCATTATATTGTTACGATCAAAATTATATAAATACTTTGGTTTAACTAATATTTATGTTAAAATAACTTGAGAAAGCCAACAGACAGTTTGTGGTGTATATTGCAAATTGATTGTCTAATACTAATTAGTTAAATTACGCCTAAAGATATGCCGTCGCTACCACATACCAGCCCACCACGAATGCAATTTGAAAATTGATAACAATATGTTAATTAGATTAATTTTTGCTTAAGACATTTTAGACATCCATCTATAAGAATCAAATATATGGGGAGAAGCATGTGAAGTTCTAGGCCAAATATTAAAGTTTTAGAGTTTTACCTTATATACATGTTTTTATTTTTGCTTAAAACTATGAAAACTTAATGAATTTGTTTGTCAAAAATAACAATGTCTAGATTCTGGTAAATGGTCATGCCAGTGAGTGTGCTTAACTGAATTGTCTCTTATTCCAACAAAAACCAACCATTTTTCATGTAGAAAGTGTTCCTGACCTTATAAACTTTTGGAACGAACTTCTCACACATAAACTAAAATTAACTAAATGTTTGTTCAAAAAATAATGTCTCAAAAAGTTCAAAATGCGCCATTATAATTTTGACATATTGTTACGAATTTTCCGACTGTGTACACCTTTACCCATGTCAAATGAAAATGACATCAGTTTCGCTGTTAATAAGTTTTTTTTTTCACAAGTTCAGCCGTTAGCAGAAACATCTCGTAGTAGCGCTGTCTCTTTACGATTTTTCTTGAAAATTTGACATCGACTTAAGGGTTTATGTTCTCGATTATTTCAGACTGCTCTTGAGAAATCATCAAACATTCGCGGTGAGTTAGTGTGAGGTAGCTTTCAACTTGCAGCGATGGCATATTTGTTGTCGAAGTTAACATTAAGCACTGTTCGTATTTTGTTATTCGACCTTTGTTTTGGCAATAAATAATCCATATTTTTCGAGCTTGAGGCCAAGATTGATTTTTGTATTAAAAAAACATTATTGACCTCAAACTCTGGATTATTTATTAGGCAATATTGCAGATGTTTCTTGTGTGATTGTGCTTGCGATATTTTTCTAATCAATTGCGTTTTCGTTAGCATTTGGTTTCATACATTTTTCATAAAATCATTCCAAATAACCGCTGATGAAGACCTGAAAAAGCTGTTCGCTGCAGGATTAATTTCTTGAAGGTCGTCCAAAATCGATTGTTCTGCCACAAAACATCGATGCAGTGCATGAACTGATAACGCAAGATCGTCGTCTGATATATGGTGAGATAGAGGCATCCTTGCACATTAGTTCCACTTCAATACATTCGATTTTGCATGAATATTTGGTTGTCAAAAAGATTTATTCGCGTTGGATCGCACATAATTTGACAATCGCTTAAAAAAAGACTCATGTCAATTGGTGACAGAAAATGATTAAAATGCTATAACATTAACACAAATACTAAAGAAACGTTAACCGTATCTTAATAACTTTTTGATTACAAAATTTTCTTCGATATCAAGATAAAAAAGTATATCCTTTTTTTTTTTAAAAAATATAGTTTATTCTTAAATTAAAGGAGGTGTATGAAATCGTGGTAGGTGACAAATCATGGATGTATGCGAATGAGCCCGAAACAAAACAGCAATTGACCGTGTGGATCTTTCAAGACGAGCTAAATCCAACAGAAGTTGTCCGTGGAAGAAGCACAGCGAATGGGTCATGCGGCCACTATTCCGCTTGAGCAACGTATTCTGAGTGGTATACGACTATTTGTTTAGCGGAAGTCTTCGGAGAAATTCGTAAAACCAATCCTCAAAGACGAACCATTCTCCATCCTGACAATGCGGACTGTCACACATCTCGTCAAACAAGTGAATTTTTGAGCAGTCAAAACATTGAATTGATGGCACATCCTCCGGACAGTCCTGATTTGGCTCCCAATGACATCTTCTTGTTCCCCAATATCAAAGATAAACTACGTGGTCAACGATTTACAAGCGTCGAAGAAGCAGTTGTAGCGTTCAAACACCGTGTTTTGGAGGTGCGTCAAGAGAAATGGAAAAACTGCTATGACAAATGGTTTGATCGAATGCATCAAGGGAAATATTTTTAAAAATAATAAAGCCATTTTCATTGAAAAATGTTTGTAATTTTTTTTCTATTCCCGAAATATAAATAGCAACAATCTAATGCCTGCAAATAAGAACATTTTTTATCAAATTCTGTCAACATTTATATCTGACCTTGGCATTTGGTGCGTTTGTCCAAGAAAACTAATATTTCCTTTGTTTAATTTTTTCCCCAAATTTACAGTCCATCCCCAAATTTCAATAAAAAATACAATTTATTTGACACCAACTTGAAATGCATAAATCACATTATATTTTTTGCCCTAAGATCTAATCAACTTTTGAATTTGTTGGTTTAATTAAATTTTAAAATATTTATGTGCAATATGTTTGCAAACCACTGCTTATATTTCTCACGGGTTACACGCTATCTATCGTACACACAGACAAACGGCTACTAAATCATATTTATGACCCTTAATTGCCACTTAAGCCCAACTCGCCACTGATATTACGATATTATATCGTAATTTAAGTATATTCAATTGTAAACCGCACACACACACACACACATAGAAATGTGCACTTTAATGCAAACACAACTCACACATACCCAGGCAATTGCCTCAATCCTTCCACATATGCTTTTGATATTAACTTTTATAGATGCACGTTCAAGTATTCACACACATTGACACTCAATTTCGTCTCTCAGCTACTGCTAACAATAACAATAAACATTAAGGCATAAATATCATCTCATATTATTAAATATTATTTCATTTAGTAGTTATTTTGCCTGCATTACACTAATACAAACATATTTACACGTGCACACACTGATGCGATACTGTAACGTTTCCAATACATTGCTCCACATGTACATACATACACTTGAACATAGTTAGATAAATGTATAGATGCGATTGTATCGAACCGTCTGTAGTTGTGCATCACACACATACATATGTATATGCTTACATATGATAACTAGGAGAGATATGTAGATGTGTGTGCTTAAGTGTAAACTATATTAGTATGTGTAAATTTTTCCCAGAGCCATCGTTTGTTCATATTGTCAGCAAGGACTTTTCAACATGTGCACATGTGTAAGTGCTCAAATATATGTAGATTAGATTTTACTTTTCCGCAGGGAGGGGGGGGGGGGGATTGTATGAGTTAATACTCAAATGACAATAGTAGAGTCAATATGGAAATAAATGCTGTTTAATTTGGCTTAAATGCCTTGAAAACTCAATTTCAAATACAACATTTGTGTTACTCGGTAAAACTAGTCAAAGAAATTCTAATAAAATATCTTCTTTAATTAATTAAATGGAATGAAAGGGACTTAATATTATTAAATAATTCAACATTCTCGGATAGAAGAATAGTAAGAATTTAATGTTATTTAACTGAAAATATGTTCTTTGAATCTCCAATTCAGCTAAGAAAATCCTTTAACAGTGGTGTAGAGGTTTCCCGGCCCAACAATATGTAATCGAGATCAGAGAAACCTTAAGGAATACTGATTAAAATGAAGTTTGTTAGCAAAAATCTAAACTGACATTCAGATATTAAATAATAAATAACATTTCAATGATAACACATTAAATCTCATAAATGCAACCTGCTGGTATGACATGTTTTAGGAAAATTAATGGTCCGATAAATTTCAGCTTTTTAAAATAATTGATTTTACATAAACGTACGTACGCAGATTTCAATAGAAAAGTTCCTAGATAAATAATACTTATACGTCATAGTGTTCTAATTTAAAATTACTTATACGCAAATAAGGGCGGAACAATAAGTCCGTGACTTTTTGAATGAAACACAGGTTTTTTGCAAAAATAAAATTATTTTTCGACATAATCTCATTTTAGCTCAATAAACTTAGTCCAATGTTTCTCCAATTTTTGTATTGTACTTTAGTAATTTGCAGTGTGCCAATGATTTGATGTAAAAATATGTGTAAATACGTAGTTCAAAGGATATAAGTTTGGTTAAAAAACGTCGGCAATAGTATGTCCTTTAACCAAAAATATGGTCTTTGAACGTAGATCTGTGCTGGTCAAATAGTAGTGGGGTTGAGAAAACCTTAAAGAGAGTGTGTAAAAACAAGTTTATTACAACAACAACAAAAATTGTTCTAACCCAAAAACCAAAGCATATTTCACTTAGAAAAATGTACCAGACCTTGAAAGCATGTAGTATGAACTTCTCGTATATTAAAAGTCATTCGAAAAATTATTTCACACAGAAATGCAACTGTGTGTTATAGATAAACTAACCTCAAAACAACTGCAACGCGGCGAGAATATAAGAGAATATCTGTCATTGTTGGAATAATTGACTTTCAGGTTGAGTTGGTACTGAGAGATTTTCGACCGATACCAAATCACACATCCATATTGCATATAAAATAACACGATTCATTATCTATCCACTTGTACCAATTCAGGCACAGTGAGTAGGCATCGGATAATGAAGTTGTCACGGACTTCGAAACTAGTCACTATTATTCCTACGAAAAACCTCAGACCTTCAAAGCTTGTAGTACGAACTTCTCGTACATTAATATTCAAAACTAAGGGAAATAAGGTCATTGCAAAAAATTCAAACAAAATAAACAGTTGAATAAACTGCTGACTCGATATTTGGGAGTTGGCGACTTTCCTTTAGGCGCAAATCTAGGAAATATATATCGGATGGATCTTTTGAGATAAGGTACATTCTTCATCGCATTATTACGACATCTCTTCAGTCCAGTAGTTTACATGTATTAAAAAGGAGTACATGTTGAAGCCTCGATCGTGCTCCAAGATATTTTTGACGTTAGTCGTACAAGTAGAGGCAGAACGAAGCCGTAGCTTTGTGCTACGGCTCAAGGTAAGCAGACAGTAAAATCACTGGTCATACTGATCAGAATTAATTTTCATAAATTTCATATTAAAGTCCAAATCCTCTTATGAGGGTATTTAATGGCAATTTCATAAGTCGGCTGAAGCAAGATTTCGTTTAATTTTTTTTAATATTATAGCTCTAATATTATGCGAAATATTGTTACAACGAAGGTGACCAATTCACCGCACCCCTTGAGGAGTAGGCAGAACTAAACCTGTGCCTTGAGTATACTTTCCCCCATACTTTAAAAAACAATGATTTTAACCTAGTTAACAAAACTAGAAACTCAGATTTTGTTTTCGCAATTCCTGGGACGAACTGTAACCAACCGAACCATCGTGACACATTTTCAATCTAATTGTCATACTTGTTTTTTGTTCAACCCTGCGTATGAGTAATATAAATAAAATTAAAACAAGTGAATCAATATAATACCCGATGACACTGTGTTGTGTAGAGTATGAACACTCATGCGTCTTATGTCGAATATAGAGATGGACACGTGAGCAAAGTTTCGCTCACGATGACGCCCATTTACGAAAGCAGGACAGTCGCTTACGCACGATATATTTTTACGCTTCTCATATTCACATCAGCAAAGTTAGATCCTACTCACATACACGCATGAATCACGTATGACTCACATGATTCACGACAATCACATGACTCGCCCTCATCACTAGTTGAACACACTGAGAACTCTGTGAATGTTAACGAATAAACTTTTAAATCAATTTGTTACTTGTTAACAAAATACTAAGTGATAGGATCGAAAAAACCAAAACACTTTTAAATTATCTGGAAGGGTGAAGAGAACTTGGGGGAGTACAACGAAAAATGTTTCTGAGAGGACACAAACTTTGCCGTGTAGCTGATTTGAAATGAAAAAACAACGAAAGCGTTTGCTTAACTGATTTAACCCTTTTAAAGTGAGTTTCTTTATAAAACAAAAGTTATAAAATTATACGATTTCTTCTATATTGTTGAGCTCATATGCTGTTGTTGTTGTTTTTTCTTTTCATAATAGCTTTGTATACAATTGTATTCCGCCCAATCAACTCGTAAATTAAGCGTAAGTTCTGCTCCATGACACATTTTATTAACAACAAACAAACGATGGATGTTAAAATTATTACTTTATACATTATGCATTAACATACACGTTGCGGCCCTTACGTTTTCCTGCACGCCTTGTGGCATAGGGCGACATCAACGAAAACGCTTATGGAAAACATTAAAAATAAGTACCAAACATAATGGCCGTGTTTTCGTATTAAAAGCTCTGATAAACGGTCGAATGCCGCTTAGTCTAATCGACCAATTTTGGAATAAAATATCGAGAACAGCGGCACGCGAAAAACAACGGTCTCTGTAACATAATCTCTCAAACACATTCTGTAGGAACCATGTAGTCCATGAAGTTCTAAACTCACTTATGTTTAAATGCAAACATTTGTAAGTTTACTTGCAAAGATGCATACTTTTGCGAGTAGCAATTTTCGTATTTCATTCAAAACATCCATACACTTACATCGAAGCATACGTGTATTTCCTCCCAAACGAACGATTGACGACTGAATGCGTGAAACTAAAACACAACAGATCATTCAACAATTCACGCATTCAGGAATATTTCTGAATCACTGACTGAAAGAATGATGCAAAGTACAGATAAACACGTCTACTAATATTAACTTTGTGTCTCTTTTATTATTTTGCTCAAAAAATATAATATATTTTTGCTCAAAATGAAGTCAACAGTGCACCAAACAAAGCTGTGTTTGTATCATAAACAAAGCTGTATTTGTATCACAAACACATAATTATAATGTATTTATCATTGTGCCACAAACATGAAATATTGAACAGCAAACACAAAGTCTTTTGGACGCAAGCATACACTATTTGGTACAAGCTCCGAACAGTCATTATATTTGCATTTTCGGCCTGTACACAGGTTGACTTTTTATCGTCATCATTACTAACCCTATACACTATGGAACATAAATTCCATCTGTATCTGACAAGGCAATCTTATAGGTAGATCGCTCACATTTTACCGATATTATCCGATTAATTTTAGCTTAATATAAAACACGCCTAATAACCTCAACCCCATATTCCCTACGAATTGGCTTTACAAGTTTGTCTGAGATGAATAAACTTTTTTCCACACAACTCCCAGATTCACACAGTGGGTGGGATGAGAGTTGTTCACATTTGCCGGATGATGTTGCTGATGCTGCTGTAGCTGTTGCTGCTCCTTGTGCTTTATGATGCTGATGAGGCTTATTTATGACTTGTTTGTTGGGTTATTATTGCAGTTCTTGTTTGTTACTGTTCTTCGCTATTATTATATGGGTTGATAATGAATTGTTATTGTAATTCATAATGAGCTATATCACAATGCATATATTTGTACGAGAGTCTGTGCCAGGCGAATACAGATTATGTTTGCAACATATATAAGAGCCAATGTAATCTTTATGTACAATCACCCTCGCCCTTTTAAATATTTACAGAAATAATTTAATATATATAAAGGGTAACTAGGGTTGAGTTGAATGACAAGTTATACACTTACGCAGATAGTAAAGGACATTAATGTTGGTGTTCATGTCTGTCACGCAAGTTATATTTTGCCATCTAGGATTTTGCAAGTATTATGCCAGTATCATTAATATGCAGTCAATTATGTTTGAAGGATTAGGCAACAAAAGTTTGACAGCCCTTGCCACCATTCTATAATGAATGAGCGTCGAAAGTATATGCAAGTGTAAAGTGTAGGCGTCGTGAAACATATATGATAACTGACACATAAAGCAAAATTCTAAAATGTATTAATCCATTAGCACAGTACATTTATAGTCGCAGGTTCCCAAGACACATCATTCTATGGATACATTTTTCTTTCTGGAAGTAATCTTTGACATTCTGAATCCTTCAATACATAAATCAAAAATGTAGGCTTGAAAATGAATAACGCGATACGACTATATCACTGTCTGCAGTTCAATACAATGCTTGTGGAAAAAATGCGATTGGGAACCTTTATATGTTGATTAGCAACACTAGTCAAATCAGTATTACTCATACGCTGATATTGAATATTACTCACACGACTAGTTGTATGAAGTAATCAAGATAATACAGTTGCCAACATAACTTAACAAATTAAATACTACAAGTTGATATTTAAGTCTTACCAAAACATTATTTTTGATATCATGTGCAATTTTTTTCCTTTTTAAATATACACACAACACAAGGACATGGAATCGTTTATATGCTATAGGAGGAAATTTTTCAAATTCCTGCCTACTTGACACTTTTTATGTGAGCTAAAGTGAAATCAACACAATGCATTACAGCAAAAACGAGATTAAATTTGTTTCAATTTGAAGTACTAGCAAAACCTAAGTCGAATCAGTAAAAGTTACTTCAGGCGTATGAATGATATTAATTACCTTTAACACAAGATTAAAGCTAACGACGAAATAAGATTAAATCAAATCAAATGCGATTTAAATTTTCCTTCTATTAAGATAAAATAATGTTGAACATATGCTGCAAAACTTATACAAATCCAACGTGACGTTGATTGAACAATATCCTTTGAATAATTTGCAATTTCATTGAAGTTATTTTCTTTATCCTTTTTTTTTATAAGAAAACGTATACTTATTGTCTGTTATCACCGCTTAACATTTTGCATTTCAATGGTTTATGGGAAAAAGGCAAAAAAGGAACGCAAAGGAACGAAATAAAAAAGCAGTAGTTGTAAAAAGAAATCGGGTATCATTTAAAATGCTTCTTCGTTGAATCCCATTGTTATTTATTCGCATTCCCGTTCATGGGCTATAAATAAGAAACTGTATACATTGATTTTTATTAACTATTGCAACATTTGTTACCCAGATCAAGCATAGTTGCCGTTGAGAGGAAACATGCATTAACTGAAAATAAACTACAAAGTGACACATAAATGCACTGTAGTTTCAGTTCCCAGCAGGTCGCAATTTACATTGCAGTAGGCGACGCACAATAGGGAGCTCCTCTACTTCTCCGCCCCAGCGGCAGTAACACTTGCTTACATTTGTAGTTAGCAATAAACAGTAAAGTTGTTTCAAATAAACAGCAGGTATTCACTGAAAAGATATTACCGAAGTGAAAGAGGAGAATAGCGACAAAGCAGGATATTATTTAAGTTAATTTGTAAAGAAATTCATTTCTATGCCATTTGAAGGAATATAAATGAAGGACAGGGAGTCGCAAGATTATAGGAAATTGTGATTTCGGAAGATTAAGAAGGTATCTAAGTTTTTAGATGTGGTGTGTACAGGACACACGAGTATACTGTGAAATAATGTACGAGTAAATGCAAATTGAATTACTGGATTTAATTTGCAACCCGTTACGTATGAGTGATATTAATTGAAGTTTGTATGATTAATATGAATTACGGTTTGTGGACAGTGCGCGTATGAGCTATAATAATTACTATAATAAAAGTCAGCCCACATATTAAGTTCATGAGATTAGAATTTCGGAATGCCGCTGGAACTTGTAATTTTATGGTAAATTGTCGGAAAGGTGTTCAATCGGCAATGGTTTCTCACTAAAACAAAATAGTAATTTAACTAAAATTTTGATTTTTTTTACTTTGTAACTCGAAAGGATGTCTTCGATGTCTGTTGCCTACTTGAACACACCATATTTTAAACACACTCAGCGTGTTTCTAATATGTGGACAGTTTTTTGTTCTCTTCTTTGCTTGAGTTAATTTGTGTACTTTAACACTATTTTAGGGAGATTCGTATTGCTGGTAAATAAAATAATTATTAATATCATGATCAGTGTAAAACCTGTGTTGCTAGGAAGTTAAATGTATATAATTCCTGAAATATTATCCCGCCCACAGAGAAATACTAAAGAGAAGCCATGAGTGTTGGAGTTCCACCAAATTTTCGTCGAAAGTCTCTGGACTAACGACAGTGTTGATACGGGTTTTTATGCCAGTTTTTTCCTGCCAGAATTCGGACGCAATACAAATACAAATTAAAGAAAATTGTTGTGTTCTTCAAATCAAAACTAATATTTTTGCATACAAAGTTCTTTTAGAAGTCATAAGTGCTAATAAAATCAAGCTTAAAGTCAGTCTTTTCAATTCGCCTATCGCTCATTCTTTTTGAAATTATATTCTGTATCAAATTTGCAGCTGGAAGGCCGATCAGCTGTGTCATCGAAACCCCCTGATCGCGCCTACTATGAAACAATTGGAATTGAATTTCTGGACTTCGTCTGCATGATTTATACTAATTTGTTTGCTTCAATGAATGCAGCGCGTGTTAGTTATTATAATTACTTAGAAATCTTTCTCCATATTAAATTGTACAAATGATGCCAGGCGTATAAAATTTCGCAAATAATTAATCTGTAGTTTTAATTTTTTAAAAAATTAAAGTTAAAAACTCCCGCAAGGGAGGTGATGTTAATTTTTGTTGATATAGAATATTTTGATACAAATTGCTTTATTTTTTAAGTTAATACTATATTGATGTTACATTGCCATAACGTAGTTTAACGTGCAATGGTTCCTAAGTTCACAAAAATATTAATTTTACTAATATTTCGATTTTGTTACTTTTTGACTCGAAAGAAACTTCTTCCGTTTGAAATATTTTGTCTATTTGATTGCACCATATCCGTCGGTGGTGCAATGGTTAGTATGCGCGGCTCTTGTACATGAGATCCTGGGTTCGAACCCGGCTCTGACCACCTTCAAATTTTCTTTCGGCGGCGGTCACCTCGCATAGTGACGGCGACACTATCGAGTATCTAGCCATGAAAAAGCTTCTAAAATTACCGTTCGGAATCGGTGTAAAACTGTAGGTCCCAATCAGTGAGTGAAAACTGGAAGGCACACAGCTCAGTGATTGTGAGAAGTTCTCCCCAGTCCCTTCATGGGATGTAATGGCAAACCATTTCATCTTTGCCTGAATTAATTTCTGAGCTTTGACAATGTTTTAGGGGTTTTCTGAAAAAATGATTTGCAGCGCTTTTCCTATTCTGGAAAATATTTATTTATTTATTTTATTAAAAGTTAAATACTACTGGTAGCAAAGGTCTTCCGCTCCTCTGGAATATACTATCAGTCCCCGCATCAGTAAAAAACAGCATTACTTACTTACTTACTTAGGTGGCCACAAACAACCCAGAGGGCTCAAGGGCCTTACAAAATGAGTAACATATTCCTCCAACCGGATCGATCTTTAGCTTTTCTCTTCCAGTTGGTAACACCAAGCTATCGCAGGCAATCTTCCACCTGGTCTTTTCAGCGAAGTCTTGCCCGTTCTATTTTTCGATGTCCTTCGAGAACGACTGCGAGAAAACAGCATTACAATCCTATATTAATTGTGAATACTATTATAATTGGTAGGACTTCGAAGGCACTTTCGGGCCGTTCATTAAATATATCTCTGAGTAACTAAGTGTATTCTCTGGAAGTTAAAGACAACTGACATAACGTACTCCTACATAAGGCGTATGATTAATTTTAATTTGTGATTTTAATTTCTGATTTAGCCTATTTAAAACACTTATGTATTTCATATTGGAATAACTGTGGCCATTTAAAAAATTTAATTTATGACTTGAACACACGTGGCAAACTAAGGTATCGTGACATAGGGTCTGATACAATTCTTGCTGTCACCTTGAACGTATGAGCTACATATGTTTAATAATTACAGGTCGTATGAGTTATTATAATTTATATTGTATAGAATTGTTTTTACGAAAGTGATGAAGCCGTAAATTACTCTTAATGTTGTTTTCACTTTTGTTGTTTTGATTATACAAATAAGGGCATTAGTCAGGATATGTTAAAAAGGTTAAAGAATAATAAATAATATGCATTTATATGTTAACTGTTAAATATTTGATGTTGATGAAATTTTTATTGCTGAACAGGTTTTTGAGTCGGATTGTTTGGCTGTCAACGTGAAATCTTCAATGAACTTAAACAGGGTATATCAGTTTCTGGACCAGGCTGGCCGACTGTCCTTCCGATTATGCCATACATCATCGGCATTTTGTTTTAATCCTAATTTCTTTTCCCCCCGTTTGTTTACATTGTTCGCAATATTTTATTGGAACTGTTGAGGTGGCTGTGTAGTGGCGCCAGTTGGTTCGTAAGCTGTTACTGTTCAATTTGCACGTGATGCTATTTATTTCAACATAAATTACCAACAGAAAGTTTTCAAAAACAAATTTCACTTGATTTTATTTGACATCAGAAAGTTATTAAACTTTTTTTCTTTGCTGGTGTCTGTTTATGTATTTTTAAAAAAGTGGAAATTTATGCTGTGCTTTCTCTTATGGCCACTTTGGGTGGGTTGTTAATGCCCGTTTATGGGTTTGTTTGTAAATAATAGAAAACAAATAAAAGAATGAAAAAACAATTCTAATCTTCTATTTATTTACGTAACCAACACCAGAGCGAAAGCTGCGAATAAACCTAAAGTGATAAAGTTTTGTTTGTTGTTCATCATAAACAATTGCAATAAAATTTCAAAATTTATAGCAATTTAAATATATTGATAATAAACATTATCAACCAAGGTCCCACATACATATTCGTATTCATATGCATGTGTGATAATGCCATAGAGACATAAAAGTTCGCTTGACGTTGATGCTGGCTCATCATTTGTGAGAGAATTTTGAATAACTCTTACGTCCCGCCCCGCCTGATAACTGACATATTGGAAACATTTCATGCCTAATTTCCAAGTCTCTACCATAGACTAATACATATATAAGTATATAGACTTAACATTTCGCTCTGAAGATTTTTGACATTTTGCCGTGTTGATGTTGGAAATAATTGCTTTAATAATACCAGACATGCAGTCGTTAAAACCAACCAACAAGTAAACAACCACGGTATTTAATTTTGGGTGTTAAAATTATTATGTTAAATGCAACACAAATGTAAAACTAACAACATAAGACAATAAAAAAGTCCAAAATACGTTAAAAATTGCACGTTTCTCAACCAAAACGACATGACAAATTTAAGTCAAAAGTTCTTGTAACTCCATCTGGTTTAAGTCGACCAGCTCCTCTCACACCGACCGCAACACGAACAGTGTAAAAGGAAACGTCAGATGAGACAAATTTTCTCTCTTTAAATAATTACTCTATGGTCTCTACCTTAACTTATACAATCGGGCATATTTTGAGGCATTTCCTTTGTAGTTTCCTTATGCAAATTCAAATGCAAAATGAAGAAGTGAAGAAATTCTCACATACACACACCCACATTCAAATGTCATCTATATTATACAAACTTATTGATGCATATGTGTATGTAAATATGTGTCCATGTGTGCTGGCATTAGTGTGTTGATATTTGTAAAATATTGTGTTCATTCAACTTTAACAATTTTCAAGTTGATATTATTTTTGTTTGCGAAAAACTTGTGAATATCATCGTGTCAGTGTTTATAGGCAACTTAACTGCATAAACAGAAACTATTTCTACGTTTATTACAAAGTCGTTTGATTCACCCTATCACACAACAGAAGACATTACACTGATAAACAAATTTTAAATTATTTACATTTTTCAAGTGAAACTTTTAAAGGGAGGATGTGTACCCTGGGTTACCCAGCTACCCACGACGATGGGGAATTACCCATCACGATTACACATTACCCTCACGGTATTGGGAAAAATAACGTATAACGAAAAAATTTTAATTTCTTGTAAGCATTATGACAATTATGCAAAAAAAAAAACAAAATGTTTGTATTCTAGGAAATCAAAACAAAAAAAAATACTTTAGAAATTTCTCTGATTTCTACACCACTGTGCGATTTTCAGACTTGATATATCGCAATACTCTTCGGTTACAATCGGTTTTTTACAGAACTTAAAAATGTTTACTAGATCAGAAGATATTGAATTTTGGTCGATGGAAGTCGATCCTAAACCAATGTGCATCGCCGCAATTACGACACTAACACTTATATTAAGCGTGTTTTGTTACACCGCTTGCTTATATATTCACTTGTTTTGTATGAAGCAGTTAGAGATTTATCGAGAAGTTAGCGACGCGATTCATTTTCGCTAAGTTTGAGAAACAACATTTCTTACATCTTTTACCGTTTTCAACCATTTTTTAAATTTTTGAATAAAATGACTTATCGCTAAATTGCCGTTTTCTTTGCAACTTAGCAAGTGATAATCGCTTGCTTGTAACCAAAACACGACTATTGTGTTACAATGTTAGCAGCCTGCGAATTAATCATTCAATGACTGATTACAACAACTGTCATTCTGGCTATAGTATTCCTGTTCAGAGTCATCAGAAATTCGGTTCATATAACCCGTGATATGCGACAGGTAGTGAGTTTTCTTCAGTTTCTGTCTGCCTCGTGGTGGAAGTGGTGATCAATTACGTTAGCCACCATTCTTAGAGGTCTTTCAACCACGTTTCCGGTATATTCATAGGACCCGCAACCCACACTAGGGAAATTCTTGTCATGGTGCCGATCTCGTCTAGCAGACTCCTGCATTCGCGAACCAGGATCGACCTATTCTCCTCTGGGGATAGAGCCCCCCATATTGCCGCTTGGCTGTCTGAGAAGATCTTCACACTCTGCCCTACTATAGCGTGATTTCGCCACCGACGACACGCTCCCAATATTGCCACTACCACTGCCAAAGTACAAACACTGGATAGTACAAACACTTGTAAACATACAGATTTATATAAAACTAGGCAAAAGTACACTAACAGCCTGTTTTTCTATCTCGAACGAAAGCTTTCGTTCGTGTTCTCGGCGAAAGAAAGTTGATTTGGGTTCCACAATTTTGTCGAATGAAAGCATAAAATTTTTCAAAACTTTTCAGTACAAATTTTGGTTCTACTATTTCGAATGTTCTGTCAGTTGGGAACAGACATAGAGTCAGGCGAACGAAAATTTTCGACTTAGAGGATTCCAATTTGAGTCGAATGTGAGTCACTGATTTTCGTTCCCTTAGCTTTTCGATCGAGGTAGAGAAATAGGCTGTAACACATAACCTGACCAATTATTGTTCCGCTTTTTGCAGGATTAGCCCTACTTTTCGTTGTCCCCTCCCGAAATGAATTTATAATACCAAAATGGTTATATTCAAAATAAAATACTTTATGTTTAGTTGTATTATTTCCGAGTTATTTTTAAAGTTGCAATTTCCTTTAACTAAGAGATCATGTTTTCTCCGGTTAGTGAAAGAAATGTAAATGCCGCGGGTAGGATTCGAACTCACATTCGCTAGACGATCGTTGCGATGTTTGTTTTTAGTCTTCTGTGTGTCTATTTCTTATGAGCTACACAGACCAGGGGTTTTTCTGCAATTAGAAAAAATTTAAACAGTCGGCACCAGGATTTGAACACACTTTCGCGGACGATCGTTTCGGAGTTTGTGACATTGTAACAAATTCCAGTTGCCGTCGTCGGGATTTCTCTGCTTTTTATTTTCACCCATTTTGACCTGCGTTTTGGTCACAGCCAGTTGGTAAGGTTGCTAATACACTACACTATAGCAACCGTCGGCCGTCGGTGATGCAATGGTTAGTGTGAGCGGCTCTTGTACATGAGATCCTGGGTTCGAACCCTGCTTTGACCACGTTCAAAAAAATTTCTTTCGGCGGCGGTCACCTCGCATAGTGACGCGACACTATCGAGTATATAGCCATGAAAAAGCTTCTCAAAATACCGTTCGGAATCGGTGTAAAACTGTAGATTCCAATCAGTGAGTGTAATGGGAAACCATTTATTTATTTATTTTATAGTAACTGCCTACAAACACTCGTAACCATTCACTGCACAAGACGAACGACCCTGATACCATTATCATATCACCAAAGAAAACGAGAGTAGGACACACAATCAGTGTACACAAACGTAAAAGAATTACTAGGACGAAAAATACAAATAAACAAATAAATAAACATAAATCCAGCCATAACTACACTACTGCACTCTGAAATAGTAACTTCCTACACACATAACTGCCTCGCTAACTGTACAAGACGAACGCCACTGATTTAATTACGATATATCCAAGGAAAACAAGCGATTGATACAGCACACACAAGTTTAAACATTCATAGACACACATGTATATATACGAAAGAATATTCGCAATTTGCGGACAATAAAGCGAAATGAATATTAAATTCATTTCAACTAGACACATGAAGTTTCTCTTCTGTTTCACTACATTTTTATGTATAAGTGATGATTTATTTTTATTATATTCAAAAATTAAAATGTTCGAGCGTTTGGTCGTAACTTGAAACGTTTTTCATATGACAAGAAAATTTCTTCAATTGTTTAATTTTGTCATTTTTGTTATTGTTGTTTTTTCAAATGACATAAGGTAAAATTCGCTTCATTTTCAAATTAATAATTGTGTTTATGTTCCTGACGATGCTATCTAAAGGGTAGCGAAATATTGAAGAATATTATTAATTAAAATGCGACCAACCCCTCGAACAATTTAATTTTTGAATACACTTTTATGTTCTTGGAAGTTTCATTAAAGTCTTTGTGAAGTATACACTTAATGCAGGGATTAAATACGATATGGAAATAACGAATTTTGTTAACCATGAACCGACAACAACGAATATATTCATGTCTACTTTGTTGACCAAAGCACCAAAGCTAATGAACTTCTGCTATGTCAAGTCGCTGGTTTGTGGAGACGTAGGTTACACTACCCCTGGTACATTTGATCGTTTATTACATTATCTTCGCTGTGTAGTGTACTTTTTTGCTGTTCCAATAATACTTATACTTGTCGAATAGTGTTTTTTGTTTACGCCATAAGCATAGACAACTTTTGTTATTATAACCATAGAAAATTATTTGCCAACATTATAGTTTTGCCGTTAGGTTTTCCCAGACTTTTTCGCAGCACAAATAAATTGTTGTATCAAAGCGAATGTGCGAATGTGGTCGTAATGTGTTGCTTTCAAATAAAATTTGTCTTATAACGAACATTTCTTGCACTTAAGTTTCATCAAAAGATTTCCAAAGGATTTCTGAAGATTAAGGATTCGTAGATGGGTATTAGTGTTACACAAACTCATATTTGTATTAATTATGAAGTCATTTGTAACAACTTTACATTCTCTTTTGTTGCAGAATTTACTTGGAATTGATACATGTAATTACAACTAATACCTATAAAATATATGTGTTCATAATAATTGGATTTTGCAATGATGTGTAACATTAGAGAAACGATAAAATAGTACATTGATGTTAATGAATGGTTGAACTTTTGCTATAACAATAAAATTGTTTTCTACAGCAACACATGTTTCGATTACCAACTAGTCGGGTTAATTAAATTACCAAGTTGGTTTGGCTTTGAAGCCTTAAATATTTATTTCGTATTCCCAAAGATATTGAAGACACTAAATAAAATGAATATTAAAGAGTTGTCTTTCCTTGGTATTACATTTCCTTGGTTTACTAGTAGTAATTACCTGTTGACTTTAAGTATTGAGTATTAAGAATGACAAATTCATAAGTAACTAAATTGTAATTAAGTTTTAAGATTTATATAAATTTACTATTTATCTTGGAAACGAATGGAATGTGGGCGTAGAACCGGTGACACAACAAATGTTTAAGATAAGAGAATGATTCGAATTCTCATTCGCTGAACGATCATTTCGATCTGGAGTTCTATTTATAGATCGCAACTATTCTATGTAATTTACTTTCTATTTTTGATCTGGCTCAACCATATGATTTCGCAATTGAGATTGTCCTTGGTCAGAGTAATTTAAAATTTTAAACAAAGAAATCACATGAGGTGTCAGGGGACACCCAGTTGGAACGAAGTTCCTTTCGCTATATATTATGTATTAGTTAGTTCCAACACGCCTAAGACACCCGTTGAAAATACAATAATACAATATACAATGTATTATATTTTCCCGAAAAGGTCCTTTTTTAAAGAGAGGTACTTCTTTTATTAAAAGCTAATGTTTTTTAAGAAAATATACCAGTTTTAAGAAGAAGTATTTTCTATAAGAAAAAGCCATGAGAGCATGAATTTTTTTTTACAAAAAAGTACTTACTACAATACTAAATATTGGTCACAGGCTCCAACTAGAAAACTTCCCATTAAACAAGAAATTTCCCAACATATTGTTACGAATAAGTAAAAGCTTTTGCTTACTGTTAATGACTCTACTAACAGTATGTAAACAACAGGCGGTAAGTGCTGCGCCTGAAAGTATGCATTGTAACAACGTACCAGCTCGCTAAACCAGTAGCATGAATTCACCTCAGTAAAGATAATTCTCCTGTGTAGGAGAATGTTCTACAAAGATAAACAACAACAACAACATCTAGTTTCTAGAAGGTTCTTGAATTCGCTAGATATATGTACCTTCATTTGTGTATGGTGAGTTGGTATAAATAGCGGAGGTCTTTGGAATGGAGAGTTCAGTTTGTGATTAAACCCCGTAAAGTACGCAACGCGAATTGATAGTAAAATACAAGACTTGTTAACGTGTTATAAATAAAGTAAACTGTTGTACTGTATAAATAAATAAAAGGAAGTGATACCGTTGTAATTATCGTAATTAAAAACGAACCTTGTTTTATTATTGGGAATAAAACAACGCAAAAAGGACGAATAAGGAAATTCGTAACATTAATAAGGAAATTCGTAACATTGGTGTCAGAAGTGGGATTACGAATTAAGGACAACGATGAAGTTTGAAGAACTCAAAGTTGAACAACTAAAAAAGGAGTTGAGTAAATTGGATCAACCGACAGCTGGTAATAAGGTAGAGCTGCAGAGGCGATTAATAGAAGAATTCAAGCGCCGAAACATTGACATTGACAAATACCAGTTTGAGTGTAAAGAAGAAATGGAGGTATCTGCAAAGGAAGCAACTGGTAATATGGATGTTTCGACAATGTTTGCAGCCATGATGGAAAAATTTAACGAAAACTCTAGAATTATTAACGCGAAGCTGGACGATAATTCTAGAATTATTGAAAAGAAATTTGGCGAGAATTCTAGAATTATGGACGATAAATTAAGCGAGAATTCTAGAATTATTCAAGAAACATCAAATGCCACAAATGAGAAACTGCAAGAAATCTCCGAAGTTGTGAGCAATATGGAGATTCAAGTGAACGATAAATTCGAAAAGGTTGAAGAAAAAATCGAGGAAATGGGGCAGAAGATTGAAGAAGTCGAACATAAGTTCGAGGAAGTCGAACGGGAACTAAAAAACGATGTAAGCGAATTGCAAAGGAAAATGAATGAACTTCAGTTGCAAGAGGGTCCGGTGCGAGTAATTTCTGAAGGCTCTAGTAGATTGAAAGCTCCCAGTTTCGATGGGTCTACACCATTCGATGTTTTTAAATTCCAATTCGAAATGGTCGCAATTAAGAACTTGTGGAACAGCAACGACAAAGCCGTAGAGCTAATTTTAGCACTGAAAGGCAACGCAGCAGAAGTCCTTCAGAGCATTCCCGTCAGTGCCAGAAACAACTACGAGGATATACTGGCTGCGTTACAACGCAAGTATGGTGGCGATCACAAGAAGGATTTATATCGCATGGAATTGAGAGGCCGAGTGCAAAAGCATAATGAAACGCTTCAGGACTTCGCAACCGAGGTGGAACGTTTGGTGTTGATGGCATATCCTGGAGAACCCCAAACTTTCCTAGAGCAATTTAAGATAGAGGCATTTGTTAGGGGCATTAACGATCCTGACGTTAGATATTCGGTGTATGCCTCACAAAAAGCTACATTTGTGGAAACAGTTTCATTCGCTTTGGCGAATGAGACGGCGAGGGTTGTTGCCAGTCAACAGACACATCATGTGCAAAGGTTAGAAACGGAAGTCAAATCAAAAGATTTTAAAGCCGCCGTTAGCGAACTGAAAGAAGTGATTCGGATTCTCACGAAGGCGCTATGGCAAGCAACAAAATTGAAAGGTGACAATCATAGCGAACGTGGCCATATAGGGCGGGACTGTAGAGACCTGAGAAAACGGTCAAGATCTCCAGCGATAGCGGCCGATACCGGACGAGTAGATGACCGTCCACATGTAATCGAGCCTAAGCAGGATTCTAAGGCTGAGATAAAAGAGCAAATTATTGACGTCCGATCCCTGCGAATTGAATCGGACGACGAGTGGTTCACGGCCCAGAGAAGTGATCCTGTATTGGCAAAAATTATTTTGGCAAAGGAAGAGGATAGACAATTAACACGGAATGAAATCGCTTCAGAAAGCCCCGTTTTAAAATCATATTGGGCCCAGTGGAATAGCCTGAGATTGCTAGATGGCTGTCTATACCGTGTATGGGAAAGTGAAGATGGTAAAACGGAGAAAAATCTAATTGTGGTACCTGCCTTGAAAGTGAAAGAGATAATTTCAGAATCTCATAATGGTCCGAGTGGTAGGCACCTCGGAAAAGGCAAAACTATGGAGAAACTAAGGGAACGTTTCTATTGGGTTGGTCGTCAAAAAGCTGTATCCGAGTGGATTGCAGGCTGCACCCAGTGCATGACAACTAAAGGACCAACCCGGAGGAGTTGCGAACAGAGACATCAGGAGAGCCCAAGTGCTCCCTTCGAGCGAATATCCATGAGTGTGGCTGGTCCATATCCGACGAGTAGCTCTGGGAACCAATATGCCCTAGTCGTTATGGACTACTTCAGTAAATGGCCCGAGGTGTACGCTATTCCAAATAAAGAAGCGAAAACAATAAGCAAAGCTATGGTGAACAACTGGATAAGTCGTTTTGGTGTCCCTTTAGAACTGCATTCGGAGCAGGGTAGAAATTTTGAATCTGCGATCTTGAAAGAAATATGCGAGAGGAGTGGAATTCGTGGTATAAGAACGACATCAGTGCGTCCTCGGACTGACGGTACGGTGGAGAAATTTAATCAGGCTCTTGAAGAATATTTGAGCAAGATCGTCAGTAAGGATAGAAAATTCTGGGACGAACGCATACCAAAATTCCTTCTAGCATACCGGTCGGCCACCCAGGATACCACTGCCCGAACACCAGCTAGTGCCGTCTTTGGGACAGAGTTAAAGCTCCCTAGAAATTTGGAGTTTGGCAACTGCCTAACATCCGACAGTGGGGAGAATGATGGTATCCCAGGGGAGCTTAGCGAACTTCACGAGTTTGTTCGCAGCAGAATGAAGTTGGTCAGTAATAAGATGAAAGCCAGGTACGACCAAGCGGCAAATTCCGAAGGATTTCATGAAGGCCAGCTAGTTTTGCTGTTCAACCCACAGCGCAAGAAGGGTTTATCTCCAAAACTTCAGACTCACTGGGAAGGCCCTTACAAGGTTGTCAAACGAATAAATGACGTGGTTTATCGAATCCAGAAAAGCCAAAGTCCAAGAGCTAAAATGAAAGTCGTGCATTTGGAAAGACTAGCTCTGTATGGAAAACGGAGGGTTGAGCCTGCTCGGGACGAACAGGCTTAAGTGGGGGGCAGTGTTACGAATAAGTAAAAGCTTTTGCTTACTGTTAATGACTCTACTAACAGTATGTAAACAACAGGCGGTAAGTGCTGCGCCTGAAAGTATGCATTGTAACAACGTACCAGCTCGCTAAACCAGTAGCATGAATTCACCTCAGTAAAGATAATTCTCCTGTGTAGGAGAATGTTCTACAAAGATAAACAACAACAACAACATCTAGTTTCTAGAAGGTTCTTGAATTAGCTAGATATATGTACCTTCATTTGTGTATGGTGAGTTGGTATAAATAGCGGAGGTCTTTGGAATGGAGAGTTCAGTTTGTGATTAAACCCCGTAAAGTACGCAACGCGAATTGATAGTAAAATACAAGACTTGTTAACGTGTTATAAATAAAGTAAACTGTTGTACTGTATAAATAAATAAAAGGAAGTGATACCGTTGTAATTATCGTAATTAAAAACGAACCTTGTTTTATTATTGGGAATAAAACAACGCAAAAAGGACGAATAAGGAAATTCGTAACATTAATAAGGAAATTCGTAACAATATAAAGGGTTTTTCAACAGAGACGCTACAAACGTAAATCGATAGGGACAGCAAACGACGCCATATTTTTTTCCCGCTCTTTTGACATTTCCCTTCAGTAAGGTTTACGAAAGATATACGAGCCAACAACGAGTCGAAATTATAGAAAAAAACTACCGAAATTTGGAGCCAGTGGCCTCAACTTTAAGAGGAAAACTTTAAGAGGCCTCAACAATCAGCGATGAGGCTCATTTCTGGCTGAATGACTTCGTCAATAAGCAAAATATGCGTTATTGGTCAGACAGCAATCCACACGTAATCCATGAGTCATCATTGCATCCCGAAAAAATTACGGTTTGGTGCGGTTTATGGGCCGGCGGCGTCATTGGGCCGTACTTCTTCCGTGATGATCAAGACCGGCACATTTCTGTGAATGCGAATCGCTACCGTTCAATGATAATCGAATATTTTTGGCCCCAATTGGATAATATGGACTTGGAGGACATGTGGATCCAACAGGACGGCGCCACAAGCCACACAGCGAATGCCACAATCAATTTATTGGAAACCAAGTTTGGTGAACGTGTTATCTCACGAAATGGCCCAGTCGATTGGCCGCCTCGGTCGTGCGATTTGACTCCGTTAGATTATTTCCTGTGGGGCTACGTCAAGTCTATGGTCTATGCCAACAAGCCAGCGACGATTGATGAACTTCGTACGAATATCGAAAGAGAAATTGCAGCAGTATCGGCCGATTTATGCTTGAAAACCGTCGAAAATTGGGTTCAGCGTCTGGACTTCTGCAAGCATGCCCGTGGTGGCCATGCAAAATAAATCGAGTTCCATACATAATGGCATCGAACGTACTTTCAGAGGAATAAAGAATTTCATTGGTATCTGAAACCGGTTTTGTTTTATTTAAAAAAAACTTTTGTAGCGCTGTTATTGAAAACCCTATTATTAGTCTAAACACAAACTAAAGCAAAAGTACACAATGTTGTTGATAATACTGGGTTGTAGCATAATAGTGTTAAAAAAAAGTTGTTTACTTTTTTTCATTTGCAGGAACTTTCGATAAGGAATTTCGTTCCAAAATAAAATATAGCCTCGATGTCGAAAGAATGCATTCGCAATGTTTGTACGCGAAAGAAATCAGATTTGGGTTTTACTAATTCAACTTTATGCGAACGACGACTCGAACGACAAGTCGAAAGAAAATTTCGATTACGTAAAGGTTTTCATACAAAATTGGGTTTCTCTATTTCAAATGAGTTGTCAACACTGCGAATGGAAGTGTCAAATTCAGTCACTTGCTGTTTTGTTTTCGAGTGGGAAAGAAATATAAAAAGTAAAGGAAATCAAATACAAATTTTCAAATTAAAATGAGTTGAAAATTATAGTCTGAAAAGTCAACGATGCAGCAGCTGCAGGCACTAGTTCACCATATGGAAAAAGAAACCCAGAGTTTGCCAGCGGAGTGCCGGTTGTCGGAACCAGAAAATTTTCGGTGGAGGAGGAATGAGGGAACATTTAGTTTTAATTTTTTTCAATTTGTTAGATTACTTTTGTTTGTTTACTTTGTCTTGTTTGTTGTGCTTTGCTTTCCACTGACAATCGGTATCAATAGATCGGCAGGGTTGTATTCAAGCTAATATAATAAAGTGTTATTCTTTAAGGAAATTGTAATCAACTGAAAAATGTCGATCTGGTAATTCATAAATGCGTAATTACGTAACTCATACAAATTGACAGACGCAAGTGTACAAGAACGAAAACTTAAGAGACAGAGAAACCCAAATTGAATCGAATTCGAGTGACTGTCTTTCGTTCGCTTATGTTTTCATTCGACATCGAGAAACAGGCTAATAATAGCATCCTAAAACACAATTAGAAAACGCAATCGCGCACGACATTTCAAAGGAAATCAGGGCTTAATAAATTGTATTTTAATGTATGGAAAAGCGTATGGTCTTTAATTTAGTAATACTTTACACATAATGATGATGAAATATTTTGAAATAAATATGTTGACATTTTTCAAATTTAAGCTTTGAAAAAAAACGTTCTGAATTTTTTTCGGAAAACAAGTAATTTTCTAGAAGGCCCACGTGAATGTCTATCGATCTCAATCATTGGCGTTTGTATACATTTTTTTAATTCGAGAGTTTTAATTAATAATATGGGATGGTATTTGGTAAAAAAAATTTTAAAATTGGCCAGGATTGACCCCGTTCACTTCCATGGCTTATTAATGCTATGTTTTGCTAGGTTAGGTAATAGTGACTGTATGTCTTGTTCTGCTCCCTTCGTGCAAGCTGTAAACTTATGTTGTTTGGTTAAGGAGTGTTCAAGACATACGAAACCCCACCCCGATGTTCCAGATGAGGCTGAAAAAGAGGGTATGTTATTTTTCTGTAAACAGATTTGAAAATCATTTAGTTAAAATTACAGGATGTCTGTAAGAGTCAAAAATACGTAAGATCCTAAATATTGTTTTCTACGCATTCAACTGATCAGGCAGGAGATTATTAGATATTCCACGCTCTCGTCCTCTTCATCCAAATAGCTTCTGCAGTAATCATAAACTTAGATGGCAAATTTTTCCAAGTGTCTTCTCGGTGATCGTAGCTACGTAGAGATATCCTGCCTAGGCTATACCAACCTGGTGATCCTGCAATTTGTGGCTCCAGATCATCTATTTTTCTCATGTCTAAGATCTATGATTTTAAGTTCATACATGCATGAGAAATGGGCCATACCCACATGCTCCGTATCCAGTGAAACGTGTAGCTTATTGCCTAATCGCGGTAGCTCATCCAACTCTATGATTGCCTGGAATGTTATAGTTGATCCGGAACCCGAACAGGATGTTATTGAACTACTGGCCATCTTAGAGATGCGCAACAGTTATATACAGTTATTGAAGTCAGGAAAACTGGGAGTTATAAATGCTGCAATAAAATGCGAATTACATTTTACACCAGTCTCACTGCTACAGTAGATGTTGATACGCCAGGAGGTGACGATGTTTCGACCCAGTCAAGGCGCGACATCTGTGATTACCGTCACTTCTACCTGAAATACACAACAATAGTCTGGTAGCCTTTGCGCAAGGTCTGTTCAAAGGGCAACTGTGCTACACACCATTTCCAATGTCTGGATTTTTATCAACAGACTTAGGTAAGTGAATTTTTCTAGTATCGGCAGCACAATGATAGACGGACAATAGCAGTATATGCATATTCAGTAAAGTGTTTTTGGGGTTAGGGTACATCGTATGGAAGATAAAAAGAAGAAACCGCTTCTAAAAAATCTGCAATTAGTGACAATGTTAAGAAGACGTTAACTGGCCTAGAACGCTAAGGCGCTCATGAGAAGAGTCAGAAACTGCGAAACGATAGTCCCCCAACGTGAGTTCAAATCCAGTGGCCGTATGATCGCATCGGTTTTGTGTCGTAATCTGGATTACGAAGTAATTTTCAAGGGTAAGTTTGAAAAACTCCTAAATTACTAAGATCGTCTTATTGCTTTCTTAAGTTTGTATTCAAGTTTATGCTATATCGCACTTCGAAAATACGGATTACGATACGGACTTGGAAAAATTAATCTTCTAAGAAGTAATTTCAGATGGAATTGTGTGTGATGAATTTTTTTTAATTTAATTTTATTTCAATATTTTTTGAAACTAACTTAAAAATGTAGGTAACTGGAAATAGAAAAATGTAATTTCATTGGTTAAATACGTGGTTGAATTAGAAAGGTAGAGGTACTAAAACAGCTGATTAAAGATTTTCTCTTGATTATATTTATTCCTGTAATGTCAAATTCACATGTGTTTTATTTTGGTATTTTTTCATTATATTTATTTCTTGTATGCACATGCGAACTTGAATATTTACACTTGATGACGCGTTTAACCTGTCGGTCTTGTAAAAAATAGCAGTTGAAATAGATTCGATTAAATGCGAAGAAGGTTGATAAATTTCGACACCGGTTGTTTGTGTTTGTCAATAGCAAGATATGTTCATCTTCATTGTGTTTTAACGTTAAGGTACTGATTTTTGACTTCCTGTCGATTGTTACTAATATTGTTTCTTTGACATTCAACACAATTGCTTTCAGTGTCTAAGCCACCCAGTAACAAGGATACAATTTAAATTTACATTAATCCCTTGTACTTTGGCAAAATTTAAAAATCTTCAAACATCAAAGCTGACAGTTCTGAAGATACGAACTAATTGAATTTAATGTATAGGAACGAACGGGCAATATATTCCAAAATATACACACACATGCACATATACACGTATATGCGCTTCAGATCCAACATATTTCATGGTATTGAATTCAATGGCAATTTTGTAGGGCAATTGTCTCTCTATTTGGAAAATAGACATATTCGAACCTGTCAACTTAGTGAGAGCCTTAATACTACGCCAAACATGGCGTAAAATTATCAATAAACTTGTGATGAAACTTTCATACACTCTCATACTTTTATGTGACACACACTCTAACATACACATACACACCACTATGATCATATGCCAGTATATGTGTGTATCCCTAAATTCAGATTTATTCTCCTCTATGATTGTGTTTATACGTTATACAAGTCATAGAGCTGTTCCCATTCAATCGCTGTTGCTAGTTTGGCATCAAAACCACGCGAATTCTGATGGTCTCAGGCAGGGTAGGGAACGAATGAGGCCCAGGCGTGCCTCATTCCGAGGGCTTGAATCTGTAATATTTCATACCTGTAATTATTTTGGGTAAACGTTAATCCTCTTAAAATTATCTGCAGGCAAATCTGTTTTAAACCCGGTTTATTGTTGTAAATTAAAACACTATGAATTTATTTGATTCGTGTGAACTGGAAAGAAATACTCTCGGCCCTAAGGACCGTAGTTGCTCCATCGCAGGTCTAAAGTATGACAGCAAAATAAAGATGGGCGAGTGCATGTGTTTGCGCGAGCACAGAGCGTGTGTATACACACATATACTGAATATTTGATGGTAAATTAGTCAACAGCAAGGAAATGGAAATGGCCTGCATGTTGTGCGTCGCTGTGTTGGCTGCCGGTTGCATATGCATACAAAATGCCTGCTCACACAGGCACACACTCATACGCAACTTTTGCAACGTTATCATTTCCTTTTCAATGGTATTTTATGGGGGTCTTTTCTGGTATTAAGCAACGAGGCGTAAAAACTGTGGCTGTGCCTCAAAAAGGAACGAGTTAAACTAAAGACTAACACTGACACTAACACAAACACGCACACATGCATACACATAAAGAGCCCCAGAGAAAGTGCTGGAAACATTTGACAACCATGACAGACAATAAAATATGTTTGAATGTCTAACGAAACGTTTTCGATGGTTTCGAAAAACGGGAACAAAATTTAAAGTCATAATTTAAATCTGACACAATATTTTTCCTTTATTCCACTTCATTTTTGCAGAGATCCCTATGCCTCCTATATGGATGACTATGATTATATGCCCGATCATCGTTCTCCAGCTGTACCCCATCAATACCAACAACAACAAGTGCAAGTTTATCGGCCTCAATCATCTTCCCAGGCGGCACAGAAGCAGGACAACGAAGGCAGCGAAATGAATATCTTGAGCATTTTGAAAACTCTTAAGACAATGTGGGACTTGTATCAATCATTTGTATCGGCCTGGAACTCAATGGCGGAACATCGTAATAAACAAGAAGAGCTGGCGAAACAAAAGCACAAACAGCAACAACGGCTACGCATTAATTCAAAGAAGCCTCCAAAAATTATTAGCAAAACTAAGCCAGATGGCCCTGGCAGAACTACAAAAAACCCAAAGCAAACTACTACTACTACTCCCGCACCAACAAGCACATCACCATTGTCTACTGAAGCAAGTACTTCCTCTTCCGCCGAAGACGGAAAAATTCAACAATTGCAAAAGGATAAGGTCGAGCCCCGCAAGGGCTCAAAAGGAGACAAATTGCCTAGAAAAGATGTAAAGGGTGGTTTAAGGGAAAAGAGAGAGGCTGGCGATATTAAGGATGTCTCGCCTTCCACAGATGTTGGAGAGGGTCGTTACATCAAGGGTGATCCTTTAAAGGGCTACTACGATTTTGTAATAACTGAGGGTTCATACAAATTTTGGGCCGCTTTTCAGGTAAGTTTTCAAAATATAAAAACATGAATTTCAAAACTGTAGGGACCAGTATCACAAATTCTAGGAAAAGCTAACAGTTATAAATTTTGAATTTCAAACAAACTGACAGCTATAAAAGTTAGTTATCTGTAATTTATTATAACGAGACATGGTTATAGTGGGGGTAAAATTATTACCTTAATTCCAAAAGGGCGTAACTGACAATTTTTTTCGACATCGCGTTTTTTTACATACTCCGATAGAAAACGCTGGCCTACAAAATAGGAAAAATTAGAAGAGAGACGCAACACAAAAATTGTGTCCGTTTTTAATTCAAACTCCAGTTAGAGCACTATTACACGATGAAGAATGTCACGTTCGTTAGGCAAGAGGTGTAGAGAAGTAAGAGATGAGGAAATAATACCATGAAATGCCCTGGCATTGTGTTTCGGGGAAATTTTTTCAATTTCTCTTTGTGTAGTTTCCGTGTTTGTCTTGATTGTGACATTTCATGGTTATTACTTTTCTGATAATTCAATAATTCGGAATTGGAAAAATTCAGCATGTAATAGCTCGATGAATTTCATAGCAACTTTAAGAGAGAACTGCAAAATTTGCCCGCAACAAATGCCATCGTGTAATAGAGCTCTTAGACATTTTTAGGATTTGTAAAATGTTGATTTTTAGTAAGTTTTTCCCTTCCCCATGCTATGTATTTAATATGTCAGTTACGTCCTTTTAGAATTAAGGTAACGAAATGTATAAAGATGTTTCCAAATGTTAATGTTTTGCATTTAAAATATGGTCATATCTATTTCCCTGATACCTTTTAAAATAATGAAACACAAAGTTAAAAGTATTTGAAATGCAAATGGTTGTCAAGATGATTCCTTGAATATCAAGTAGAGAAACGTATGAGTGATATGAATTTCAATCATATGAACCATATCTTTCTGATTTAGTTATCGAGTACAGAAACGTATCAATCATACGACTATGTACTCTGTAACCACGTGAGTTTATTGTTTTGGGCGACATTAGAGAAGAATAGATAACAATTTCATTAAAAAAATTCATTTAACAATAATTAAACCAATTTGACATGCATGCATAACGAATTCATTCGAAAATATTCCCAAAACTTAAAACGTCACAATACAAGTTACAATCTTGTCGTTCATGACTCTTTCTCATTCACGGAACTTCCTACAATGGCATTTCGTGATTTTTACAGAAATTTACTCCAAAATTGAAGTAGAAGTTGCCCTTCTTGTACTCCAGTAATATTTATGCAAAAATCAGGACATTATTGCGGATTAGATGGCGCTTTATAAAAATTTAATTTTAAACTTAAGAAATTTTCATGCAAATTAAAACCATTGATTTCAAGAAATGTAGTTTAAATTATAATTTTAGAGAATTTTAGAATTTTAGAGTTTAAATTATAATTTATCAAACATTTAATGAAAGTTCAAAATCAACACTATAGTCGGCATTCGAAGCAATCTGTTCGAATGACTAGTGGAAGAGTCACTTGAATTGTAATTTCGGTTTTAAAGATTCTACAGATTAATATCACTCATACGCTCAGCTCAATAACATAGCGCAACTCATACGTATCCAAGAACTATTCAATGTTTCACTTTTCGTTAACATTTAAAAAGTAATAAATATTTCGACCTGATTCCTTTAATAATAGTTCATCTCATAATTTCCCCTATGCCGTCATTCACACACGCGCCCATAGTATATTTTATTTCTGACAAAGTCTTGACATGTTTGTTCAGAGATTTCATGGATTTCAGTTATTTTCACAAGTATTTTGCAACAATTAACGGATGTGACACACGGAAGTGACAATTTTCTGTGCAAAATATATATGTACATATGTATGTGTGTGTATATTGTCTCTGAGTTAAGCCGGCACTCATACACTCGGTTGGCTGGTCGCCGCCATTGTCAATGTTGCAACAAAATAATATCACTCATACGTCTCGCCTCGGCTCCTCAGTGCAACAATTCGCAAATCAAACATAAAGTTTCATCCGTTTCCGCCCGGGTTTTGTGTTGTGCTTTGTGTGCGAGCGAAGCTTTTACAGAACATATTTTTCATAAATCTTACATGTCCACTGTTCGCTTTTCACCCCGCTTTTTTGTTTTGTTTTAACGGGGAATTTCTTTCAACAAATTCGCCTTTAACAACCCACATATTATGTTGTTTGTTTGTGAGCGATGCAGGAAGGGAAAATGTGATGTATGGTCAACACTGATTTGTGACTTTTTGTGTGAAACGTAAAAAACGAGTGTCAGGTGCCAAGTGTTATTTACCAACTGAGCAAAAATATACACCCAGTCATCTGCTGGCAGCGCAGGAGAAATACAATTGAGCGTGTGAGTGAGTGGATGTTGGTGTCTGCAGGTGATGCGAATATATGTTGTATATAGTTATAATTATTTTCGTGGTCGTTGTCAGTCATGTTGCCACTTAAATGCATCCTTTTCGCTGCTGTCGGCGCCTCCTGCGTTCTTCTGTAATGCATGTCGTTGGAAGCGGAAACTTATTTTGACACTTAATGTCATCGTATATTTACGTCCCCTACTTTGACATTTGAACCCAGACAAACGAAGTCATTGTTCAGATAGATAAGGTTGCTTCAGGTAATGTCTGAATCAAATCATGGCCTTGTAAGGATTGGCAGGAGGTGCAACAGGGGCAGAGTTTAATCCTTGGCAAGTTGTAATTATTTGCTCGTAAAATTTAGGTTAATGACTTTTAATTGTTTTTACCAACGTGTTTGGTTTGTGTCTGCCTGACTTTATCATTTGTTCTCGCTTTCCTTTCATTTGTAGGTCGGCACAGCTCTATTGATTATTTATTCAACATTTGCTGCTATTTACTATTCAAAAGTAAATCCTCTTGTAAGTGATTACGATTACACGGATTATTTGGGTGGCGGACGCTCCTTATCAGGTGGTGATCTAGATTTTGTGGACGATGAGATGACAACAGACGGGGTCAGTGCCAGTGGCCAACACAAAGGAGCGCTGCTTTCCAAAGGATGGTTCGAGTGGATGCCACGCTCAGGTCATTCACTGAAATTTATATTGGATGCCATCGATAAGTTGCCAGTGGATCACGGAGCGACCACAGGCGACGCACATGATGATGCCAGAGAGAATTTAAATGAAATTACACAAAAGAAGGCCATGTAAACGGAGAAAGAAATGACAATTTAATTACAAAAAGTTGGTCTTTTATATTCGAATGTGGTTGGGTAAGAACAGCCGACTGGTATACATACATATATGACCCAGCTACAACGAGTCATAACTCAAAATTTACAAACGAGTCATAACTCAAAATTACAAGTTTAGAGTAGACGCAAAAATTGGATTTCTTAATTGAAATATGTATGGAAGTACTCAATAATAGAGTTATTCATAGGGGATTCTTTGAAAAATGATGCTAGATTTTTACATTGCATAGAAATCGTCCTTGGTTATTGGTTTTAAGCAAAGACTTGGAATCAGAAAATTTTGAGTTATGACTATTTTGTAATTAGGCTGTCTATGTCTATGTCTACTCGTAGTAAATGGGTAAGTATTCGGTTAGTTATTCTGAATTTTTGTTTGTTGTGGCAATTTCTTGACAGTGTTGTATAAAAGGATCAACCGTAAGTAATAACAAATTTGTATTGTAGAATTTGCAATCCGAATAATTGTTTTTGAAGGCACTACAAGATGAAAAAAATGGTCCCAGAAATATATTGCAAGAACCATGTAAATTTTTGCAAGCACTATTTTCATGAATCTGCTGCTTTCTTTGTTGCCAGTCATGTCTCTGATTTCAGCAGTTTTCATAAACAAAGCCATAGTTATAACCTATTAATCGTTGTGTCTCAAACATGTAATATTGAATAGCAAACACAATGTGTTTGGACACAAGTATACTATATTTGCTACAAGAATCAAACATGTTATATTTGCATCCAAACAACAAAAATACAGATTTTTTAACGTGTACAATTTAGCGCTTCATTTTAACGCAGAAATATGTGCAAGTTTTTAAGTTAGGGAGAGATATACCCGTATGTGATGTGATGGAAATCGATCGATTTAAATCGAATAAGATTTGACATAATAATGACGTTTGTTTGTGCAAATAGTGGATATCAATTAATTTATTACTCTTTCTCTGCCATTGAATAATGTATATGTAAAATAGGTGTTCCCCAATATTAGGAATTGTGTCAATAAAATTCGTCGCTTAGTCAAATCGTATTCGATTTTAACTCGATCGATTTCCATCACATACTGGATAATTGTGCATCGCATTTAGCTTACTAGGTTGCAAACAAGTATGAATTATACAAACATGTTTGTTGTCTTGTGAAGTCATTATTTGTACTGAAACGAAATTGTGGTGCAGAATTTTGTGCGGAATTTAGCCAAGACATGTAAGCGAGCACGGCTTTCTAATATCACTTTATAATATCGCTTACTAAGATGCAATAAAGCATAATATCATTGGTTTTGTTTTTCCACAAACTTTAACTATCGATAAATTTTGCAATTCCGCGAAGTTTCTAATTCAGCATTTTGCCTTGGGTTTGGTCCGACAATGTAAGCGAGTGCTGTCTTAGTGCAACCTATCTCGCTTATTAATGGCGATTTCGTTTCTGAGAAAAAATGCAAAATTTTTTCTGCCCTTTGCACTAAAAGTGACGTTATGTTTTCGTTTGTGACAAAAGTCCAACACTACTACGAGGTTTTGTTTTTTTCGGAGAATGTTCCACTCAAATAGTGCAAAAATGTTGAAATTTCTACCCTCTCAACGAGTCAGGAGGAAAATGTTGCCCGTTGAAGTGGCTAACGTTCTACCATTTCCTAAGTGTTCTTTGTCCTCGCTAAGGTAATTTTTTTTATCTTTGTGTGGGGCGCTAAGCGAGTTTTAGCGGCTTTAGTTAAAATCGCTTAACTTCTCAAACGAAATAAACGAAAGATTAGTTTAGCGGGAATAGCAAAAAAATACCAGTTTTGTTGGTTCTATGGCGACCACTTTGTATGAAGATTAGCTTAAAATCCGCTGAGTCTCCATGTATAAAAGCGAAAGGAAAAATACAGCTGTGAGAAACTGCGACATTTCTACGTTCTTTTGTCACCCCAAAAAGGTACAACTTTGAAGGAATGATGGCAATATTTTTTAAACGCTGCCTCATATATCAGCAAACAATATTTTTCAGAAACGAAACAACCATAAGATGCTATACAGTGTATTAGCGCTATTTTTATTTTTTTTTAAATTTTTAGCTATCAACAAACGAACGGTCTTGGAATAATCCACTTTTCAAAGTTAGTTGGTACTTACTAGAGAGTAGCAACGCTATACTCACTTTCAAGA
Source organism: Phaonia tiefii (assembly GCA_963931995.1). Taxonomy (NCBI): domain Eukaryota; kingdom Metazoa; phylum Arthropoda; class Insecta; order Diptera; family Muscidae; genus Phaonia; species Phaonia tiefii. The sequence continues at coordinate 4,011,612 of OZ008368.1, forward strand.
CGTTTTACGGTCTTATCGTCACGAACAAAGCAAACGAAGTATAAGAAACAAAAAACAAATAATATTTGACTTGTTCGTAAACGCATCAAATTGATTCGAAGCGTAAACGAATTGAATTCCAATAATCGGATTCAGTTTGTTTTATAGTTGTACTTGGATTATCCGTGTGTGGTGTTATCAAAGAAGCCACACAAACTAAAAACAATAACTACAAACTTGTTTCAGGGAAATCATGGTACAAATACACGGTAGTTGCAGGAGATATTGTTGTAATTGTGGGCAACAACAGGCATTTTTTTGGTTGTGCACTTGGTTTCTATCAAATTCACCACAATAGTGTACCAACAAGAAAAGTAAACAATAAATTACATATGTATTGCCAGTTGGTAAGTTCCACGGTTAGGAAAAAATCAAATCAGCTATTCTAACAACACAACCTTAACTAGTTAAAACATGGGGCAAACACACAAAAACACTCACATTTGTGTGTCCATAGACTGAACATACGAGGGCGGTCCCAAAACTAGCCGACCTAACAAAGAAGACACAAAAAAGTTCAGCTTCATTTTCAACATAATATTCTTTTAGCTCGATGCACTTTTTTCAATAGCTTAGATATCTTGTTTATATTAAGAACTGTTAGGCTCCTTAAAAAGGCCATCAACCGCAGACTCCACCTCTTCATTGTTGGCAAATCTTTTGCCACCGACCCATTATTTCAAGTTTTGAAATAGAAAATAGCCCGAGGGAGCTAAATCTGGCGAATAAGGTGCGTGATGAAGCAATTCGAACTTTAAATCATTAATTTAATAGTGGATGTGTGAACTGGGCCATTGTCTTAATGAAAGAACACTTTCTTTTTCGCCAAATGCGGCTTTTCCACAATTTCTTCACTTAAACGATGCAATGAATTAGCATAATATTCGCTTTTGATGGGGTTCCCTTTCTGAAGATAATCAATAAAAATTATACCATGTGCACCAAAAAAAAAACAGACGCCACGACCTGGCCTGTAGATGGAACCGTCATCGCATTCTTTGGACACGATTCTCCCATTCCAGTCCACTACTTTGAATGTTCCTTTGCCTCAGGTGTTACGTGTAGGACCCGTGTCTCATCCATGGTTATAAATCGACGCAAAAATTCGGCTTTATTGCGGTGAAACATCGGCAAACACTCTACTGAAACATCATCACGATGCTGTTTTTGCTCTATTAAAAGCAAGCGCGGCACCCATCTTACGCACAGCTTCAAATCTTCGGTCAATATACGATGTATATCACTTTTTGAAATGCCTATCGTATCAGCTATCTCACGCAGCTGTCGCCGACGATCATCCAATACCATTTTGTGTATTTTCTTAACCGTGTCTGACGAGGACATTTCAATTGGTGAACCACTATGGTGTTTGTCTTGGCAGCTCTTACGGCCTCGTTTAAGTTCTGCCACCCAATATTTCACAGTCGGAAACGAAGGAGTAGACTTGCCCAGACTAAAATCTAAAAAAAAAATTGTTTCCCATTACATCCCATGAAGGGACCGGGGAGAACTTCTCACAATCACTGAGCTGTGTGCTTTCCAGTTTTCACTCACTGATCGGGACCTACAGTTTTACACCGATTCCGAACGGTATTTTGAGAAGCTTTTCATGGCTATATACTCGATAGTGTCGCCGTCGCCGTGAGGTGACCGCCGCCGAAAGAAATTTTTTTGAAGGTGGTCAGAGCAGGGTTCGAACCCAGGATCTCATGTACAAGAGCCGCGCACACTAACCATTGTACCACCGAGACTAAAATCTAGCTCGGTGGTTATATTGCTTGGACTGAGTCCTCTTAAATGGAAATACTCGCATTGAAGTACATAACGGTGACCAAGTTTTTCCATGTTTACAAATTCACTGAGATCGTTTACTTTTGATCGATCAAATAAAAATACTAAACAAAGTGGAGCCTTGAAACTTAAATCATATGTTTTATAAGGTTGCCACTTTTCACCAAAATATTTTTTTATCAAACTACTGGCACCATTTATACGTCAGGTCGACTAGTTTTGGGACTTCCTTCGTATATAAAGAGCAAATTTCTCTCATCTGACGTTTCACTTCACAGTCTTCGCTGAGATCCATGTGATAGAGCGATGATCGACTTATACCAGGTGGAGTTACAAGAACTGTTGCCTTAAATTTTTCGTATCTTTTTGGTGGAGTACTGTAAAAATGTAATATATTTTTTACTTTCTTGTTAGCTGCCATGTTTAGTATACATTTGTGTTGCATTTAACATAAATATTTTACTACACAAACACAAATTGCTGTTATTGTTTTCTTGTTCGTTTTGCTCTAGTACCTCTATCTGGTATTATTAAAGCAATTCTTTTCAACATCCATGGCATTTCATGGCTTAGTATACCAACTTTTTAAAAGCAAGCGTCATGACCTTACTTCGATAAAAGCTGATGAGCTACTGAATGAAATTTTTCGTTATTTGGTGTTGTCCTTGGTAAAATAAGTAAGGTAGAAGCAGTAGAAATTGCAGGTATTTTGTTTTTATGTCAAGAGACGAACTTCTCAGATCGAAATTGACAAGATTTATTTATTTCAGGTTATAGCAGGAGACATTGTTGTAATTATCGGAAACAACCACAAGATCAAGAACAAATTTAAATCATCTGTTCTAACGCTTCCACCTGCAATAGATACAGTTTGATATTGTCGTTGTCATCAGTGGTGCAATTGTAAAAAATTTCTAATTAAATTTTTCTAATCCCTCACTGATATTGTCGCTTGTTAGACTGCAGAGACTACCCGTGAAAGCATCGATGCAATTTGACTCGTTTCATAATTGGACTGGTATGCTCTTGGCTCATTTGATTTGTATTTTATCTGCATATGAAGTTCGAACCTCGGTAGTTTTTATTTTTGTCGTTCTTGATACTACTTGAATTGAAATAATACGGTCCTGCTTGGTATTTGTGTTTTCATGTGCTTGCTGATGGGTAGTATTTACTTACACGCTCAAAAATCGTGGGTTTTTTGGTTTGTTTGGATGCAAAATATAGTATACTTGTGTCCAAACACATTGTGTTTGGTATTCAATATAACATGTTGGAGATACAATGATTAATATGTTATAATATATGTTATATATACAAAAACGTAACAGACAACAAAGAAATCGAAAAGCAGCATATCTTCAATTTATGAAACCAATTTATGAAACGGATGTATATGGATGTTCCAACATATATGTATATGGTTTGGGGGTTTCGATTAATAGTAATTCGCACATGTTAATTTCATATACGAGTTTGCATACTTTATATACGATTGATGATCTACTGCTAGTATCAATTCAGCCACAGTATTAAGACAGCTGATGATGGGTGTGCCGCGAAGCCCGAAGTTAAGATCTTTACTGAATTATCTATTAGAGAATGTTCCCGGCCCTGTAAGTTTTTAGGATGAACTTCTCACACATTCACATGTATATTACAAGATTCAGTTGATATTTGGACATTGCGAAAATTCCTAATTTAACTAAAAATATAACAGTTTTAAAATTATTTTAAAATTGAGATTAAAGAATTTTATCGAAATAAATTAAATTTATCAGAAGTCATATACTTGTATTCCCGTAATAAATTAAATTTATCAGAAGTCATATACTTGTATTCCCGGCCTCTTTCGTTGCAGTTGCAATAGCGCTGAAAAATATTATTATTTCATACTATTCATATTGCGCTAAAGGAAGCACATTTTTGGATCAATAGTAGTGCATGGTGGAAAATTTCTGGCAAAATACATTAACGAATTCTAAGTTTTCCTTACAAGCCTACTGAATCGTAACCAAGTGTTTTATTTCGTTCTATTCTTTCGAACCAGACAGGCACATTTAGCGACAACTGATATGTGTAGCCATAAGGTTGCGAGACGGTTAAACATGACACCAGGATTTCTCATTGTGAGAAGCTTTTCTCATTGCGAGGAAGTCTCTCCATACCTTTACGATATGTTAAGGGAATGGGTCTACATATTTTCGAAATAATAACACCCACATATGGCAACTATTGTTTTTCAGTTTTCCAACTGATAATGTTTCCCTTGTACTAACTCTGGGAGTTTTCTCTCTTCCCCATTACGTCACAATCAAATGCTATTTCTTATCTACATCAATTATACGTTTTAGTCTTTTAAATTTTTTTTGTTAAAGATAATTACCAAGAATTCCTCTTTTTCGCACATCGTCAGCCAAACTGAAATTCATGAGTTAAACTTTAGTGTTTAACCACAAGAGTAGACGGAAACTTTTGTTCAAGAGCAGTTTAAACTGTTGGTGCACTCGAACACTTGTCGTAAAGGAAAAGTTTACATACAAATATATTTATGGTGAATTAAACCGTAAAATTTATATTTAATTAAAACAACATTAATAAAGTGCTTCTTGATACACTTTGAATTGTTGGGAAAATGCGCTCACACATCCACACATAAATACGGAAACCCAGGCACACACACACACAATGGTACAGAGTTTATGTTTTCCATTTGATCGGATGCATTTTGCTTTTTTCTGCATGAATGTAATAGTATTGAATCGAATGAGAACCAGGCAGAAACAACTGATTGTAATGAATTCAATATCAATACATTTGCAATAGGGTGACTTCAATGTGTTCTCTTTTCTCTTTTTTATGAAAATCGAATCATGCCTTTGTGATTTCGTTGTTTTAAACTGCAGTCCGCATTCACCTTGCAATTGTTGTGGATTCAATACTTTTTTGCAATTTTTCTAGATTCAAATCCATGAAACTGTGAAAGGGCTTTTTATCCATAACCTTTATTTAAACGGACAAATCCTTCAAATGAACAGAATTTTCTATTTCGTCACCATCTGCCTACGTCCTTGATGAAATTATATAACACGACAAAACACCCCAACACATCCTTTTAATGTGTGGCGCATATTAGCCGGCACTCGTACATATGGCTGTGTGTGTTATTTCCCATCACATGGCTGATTTCTTTTTCATATGCTGGTATTGATTGGTAAACCCTGGGCGGTGGCAGTGATAGGCAGGGGTTCTCTGCCTTATTTATCCCCCTTTGTGCGCCTCTTTGGTCCACGCGATCTATTTCAGTATTTTCATGGCAATCAATGCTAATTTTTTTCTGGAGGAAATTTCCAGAAATCTCTTAAAAAGCAGTTTATTTGGTTTTGTTTCCTTATTTGCGTTGCTCGTATTTTCTCTTCCGCTCGATTGCAAAACCTATTTTGGCGCAGAGCAGTTCTTTATTTAAGATATTTCCTTTTTATATCGGTTCATACATGTTGTAACACAAAAGAATTTTAATTAAAATGTTGTAATTTTGTTCGTGTGTATATTAAAAATGGAAATACTGTACAGGACATTGTGGATAGTGAACAGGTGTACCGGACAAGCATTATATGATGCAGGTTTCATTAAGGAAAGATGAAAGGACTGCGTTGCTCTCCCGCTCGCAGAATGTAAGAAGGAAAATTAAGTATTAATTGGTGGCTTGGTTTTAAATGTAGCCATAATGCAATAAATATACGACTAAATGGGTTACAGAACAGACTGTGGTGAAATTGTATGTTTCGATACCACAGAGCACTTAAAGGGTACAACGAAATCAAGTGAATTTGGTTGTAATCAAATATGTTTATGCGTCCTTATGGTCAATAAAGCCGTTGACATCTTCATGAGTTTTCTCAAACACCGCGCGTCCAGTAGATTTAATTAACAGAAAGTACATTTTCCAAAACAGATGTTGAAATGAATCTGGTGATGAATTTTATGTAATTGCCTGGAATTTAACAGAGCCATTCTTAATGATATTACAGAATTTCCACATAAACCGATTAAAGCACGGCCCAAACCAATGTAGCTGCCATACGCGCATAGTGTCTGTCGCATCGGAACGCAATGTATTTTGTAGCTATTACAATTCGAAAAACCTTTGCAATTTAAGTGCGACACGATTCGTGCACGGACGCTACATTGCGTGCTTACTTCGTAAACGTTTTCCGCCTGCAACTTTTAACCCTGCCCCGTCATCTTTTGTCAAAACGACGATATGCGATTTTATTTTCAAGCTTAAATATATTTTTTCGTTTGTTTTGACCCCATTTTTCGTACAGTGTTAGTCGTTTGTAAACTGAGTTTTTGTTGAATATAACGGGGTTTTCAGTAAGAGCGCTACAAAAGGTTTTTAAATAAAACCGGTTTTAGATACCAATGATATTCTTTATTCCTGTGAAAGTACGTTCGATGCCATTATGTATGGAACTCGATTTATTTTGCATGACCACCACGGGCACGCTTGCAGAAGTCCAGACGCTGAACCCAATTTTCGACGGTTTTCAAGCATAAATCGGCTGCAATTTCACGTTCGATATTCGTACGAAGTTCATCAATCGTCGCTAGCTTGTTGGCATAGACCATAGATTTGACGTAGCCCCACAGGAAATAACCTAACGGCGTCAAATCGCACGACCGAGGCGGCCAATCGATTGGGCCATTTCGTGAGATAACACGTTCACCAAACTTGGTTTCCAATAAATTGATTGTGGCATTCGCTGTGTGGCTTGTGGCGCCGTCCTGTTGGAACCACATGTCCTCCAAGTCCATATTATCCAATTGGGGCCAAAAATATTCGGTTATCATTGAACTTTAGCGATTCGCATTCACAATAATGTGCCGGTCTTGATCATCACGGAAGAAGTACGGCCCAATGACGCCGCTGGCCCATAAACCGCACCAAACCGTAATTTTTTCGGGACGCAATGATGACTCATGGATTACGTGTGGATTGCTGTCTGACCAATAACGCATATTTTGCTTATTGACGAAGCCATTCAGCCAGAAATGAGACTCATCGCTGAAGATGATTTCCGAAGAAAATCCGAATCATTTTCAAGTTGTTGCTCAGCCCAATTCACGAACATACGACGCTTATGGTGGTCAAGCGGCTTCAGTTCTTGCGTCAATTTGATCTTGTAAGGATGTAGGCCAAGATCTTTTCGCAAAATTCGCCACAACGACGTCACAACGATGCACAATGCTTGAGAACGACGTGTGAGAGACACATTTGGGCTTTCTTGAACTGAAGCCTCAGCGGCAGCAATATTCTCGACACTACGGGCACTTCTTTGTCTCACTGGCACGGGAACATTTTGGATTCAAATTTTTCCACTAGACGCTCAATTGTTGATCTGGTAGGACGATTATGACGACCATAAATTGGACGTAGCGCTCTTAAAGTTGAGGCCTCTGATTCCAAATTTCGGTAGTAAATTTTAATAATTTCGACTCGTTGTTGGCTCGTATATATTTTCATGATGAAATGGCAAACCTTACTGAAGAGAATTGTCAAAAGAGCGGGAAAAAATATTGCGTCGTTTGCTGTTCCTATCGATTTACTTTTGTAGCATCTCTGTTGAAAAATCCTTTAAATTACAATTGAACTAAATGGAAAATAACCTTCATCTTGGTTCCCGTTTTTGCTCACGATATTATTCACTGACTTAGTTACTTAGGTGGCCTCAAACAATCCAGAGGGGTCAAATGCTTTACAAAATGGGGATAACATGTTACTCCAACCGGCTCGGTCTTCAGCTTTTCTGCTACAGTTGGTAACACCTAGATCTCGCAGGCAATGTTCCACCTGGCCATTCCAGCAAAGACGTTCTATATTTCGCTGTTCTTCGAGTACGTCTTCGAATACCTTTTGCACTGGTTCATTCTGATCCATTCTACTGACAAGGCCAATCTAGCGTAACGATCTATTTCGATGATCTACGATCTACGTCGATGTCGCCATACTGATTTAACAGCTCGTGGTTTATCCGTCGTCGATATTCGCCGTTTTCAGTTAGATGACTATATATTTTTCGGAGCACTTTTCTCTCGAAGACTCCCACAAATATTTTACCATCATGCGATATGACCCAGGATTCTGGACCATAGAGCAAGACAGGCTGCATCAGAGTCTGATATAGTTGGATCTTCGTTCCTCGATAGATGGTGCTTGCTTAGCCCTTAGCCCGAAATAATATCTGTATACAATCATAACTTTCCGTTGGTGCTTGCTTAGCCCTTAGCCCGAAATAATACCTGTATACAAGCATAACTTTCCGTTTTACGTCCAGGCTAATGTCATTGCTTCTGTTTACGGCAGATCCAAGGTAGATATGTTCATTCACTACCTCGAAATTATAACAGATATAAACGTTCATCCAATCGGGTGGATGTTCTGCTTGTCGAAATCATTAATTTTTTCTCATCATCGTTGACTGCGTGACCAACTTTTGCTGATTCCTTCTCTATTCTCCAAAATACTGCAGTAATTTCTCGCAGATTTCGCCCAATGATGATAGTTTTATTCGTATTGACTGCAGCTTTTCTCACGATGGTCTTAATTAATATGTTGAAGAGATCGCATGGTAGGGTGGCTTCCAGGCTAAGGCCTCGCCACGTACTAAATGGTTCGGTGAGGTCTTTACCAATCTGTACTGAGGATTTCGTGGCTGTCAGTGTCATTCTACAATAGTTGTGTCAGCTTCACCGGAAAAATAAGTGTTGACATAGCTTGGTAAAGTTTTCCCCGTATCGGGCTACCGAAGGCAGCCTTTATAATCGACAAAAAGGTGGTAGGTGTCGATTCGCCTTTCGTGGGGTTTCTCCAGGATTTGTCATAATGTGAATATCTGGTCGATAGTTGACTTTCCGTGCCTAAAGCTGTACTGATAAGTTACGATCAGGTCTGCAACAAACGGCTTTAGTCCCTCACACATTACGCTCGACAGAATCCTGTATGTGATGGATGAAAAACTTTTCCACTATAGTTTGTACATATACTCGAGTCGCCATTTTTGAAAACAGGACATAGTTTACTAATCATCGGGCATGCATGCGTCTAGCCATATTTGGCATAGGAGATGATGCATGCACCTTTCCAAATTATAGCCAACTGCGTTAAACAGCTCATGCGGTAGTCCATCAGCAACTGCGGCATTGTAGTGCTTAAGCAGAGAAACGTTCACCAAACTTGGGGTTAGTTGAGCGGGGCAGTGGAGAGGGGGGAGTCAGAGCCATTGTGGTGTATTTGCTCGACACCCTCATTCATATTGAAGTCTTCTGGGACATGTCAAGCAGAAAATTGATTTCTTCATATTCCCAACATACTCTGCACATCTGTCACCAGATTGCTTTCATATATATACAAATAGTGGGCCCTGATCTATTTTCCTTGGTTTGGCTTTATACTTTACGGTAGAACTTATGGGTCATATTCCTTCTTCTGTAAGATAAAAGTTTTCACTCTCGCGCTTTCTCCTCAACCGCCTTTCCTTCATAAATAAAAGAGTTTCCTCTCTCCTAATACCGCTCTGTTGCGGCTCGCGTTGCAACTGACAGAAACGACGCCATATAAGCAGCGTTCTTTTCACCACTTACCATAACGACAATTTTAATCGTACCATGGTTTGTTTTCAATCGGTTCTTCATAACCATGTACGGTCTCTGCAGCAGTTTTCATAGAGTGGGAAATGTGATTCCACTGCGCTTCAGGATCATTAGGCGGGGTGCATTCTGCGCCAGTATCTGGTAATTACAGCTTTCCGATGTCCAGTTTTGTATATATCTGGTTTCGTACGACTTTCCTGCAACCCGGTAGTGATCCGGATCGAAATTAGCCTTCCATCAATAACCAGGTGATCAATCTGGTTCTTCGTCTGTCCATCAGGGGATATCCAAGTAGCCTTATGGATGTCTTCATGTTGGAATCTCGTACTACTGACAACCATGTTCTTCTCCGCGGCAAAATCTATCAGTCTCATTCCGTTATCGGAAGTGGTGGCGTGTTGACTGAATTTACCGATGGTTGGTTCAAAGACATTTTCCCAGCCGACTTTAGCATTAAAATCACCTAGAACAATCTTAATATCATTTCCGGGGCAGCGGTCGTATATTTCCTGTGGGCGCTCATAGAATATGTCCTTGGTGTCATCGTCTTTTTCTTCCGTCGGGGAGTGTACACGAGAAACAATTCCTGAGTTATGGAAAATTTCTTGAGAAGAGTAATGGCCTGTCATCAGAGCCGTGGGGGCCATTTGACGGATATTTTATTCCATACTTAAGCGGAATATGTCTTTTTTATAATCCAATAAAAAACTCACTACTATCTCAAAAAATACGTATTTGGATTTTAAAATCAAAAAGTGCATTCTTACTGAGACATCCTTTATAAAAACTGAATAATTTAATCCTAAGAAAAATAGCAGCTGTTAAATTGTAATTTCTAAGACAAAGCTGATCGTCAAAGGCTATGCTCAGACATATGGCATACCGAGACACTTCTGCCAGTTGTACGGTACGAGACGATAAAAATGGTTATGACCCTAGCTGCCTAATGAAACTTAATTTTCTCCAGATGAACGTATCGACTGCTAACAACTGCGCAGCGACTTAAACGAAGACGATTACATTACCGGTCCACAAAATACTGCGTACTAGCGGTATCCGAATTCAGTCGTAAAAATAAAGAAGTCTTTACGCGGATTAAAATTATCGTATCGGCCGTGGAATAGAATTTCGGATAGCATTTGAAGGGAAATCGGGAATTGGTTGCGTGTTTAAGCGAATCATGTTTATATCAGAAGCAAAGTGGCAAAAGGTGGCACGTGGAAACCTGACAGGTGTTTACTTTGGCGAACTATTAATAATATGGACATATTTTCAGAAATTGAACAGAATCAAACTGATCTTGGAGATCGTGTTCAAGTTGATGAAGAATGCCGCGCTGAAAGCTTTTTAAATATTAAAATTGATCGAATATTAAAATTCATAAAAAGTTGTGAGGGATTTGAGAGACGTTTCTTGTATGGTAAATCGTCTCTCAAACCTCTAACAACTTTTTATGAATAAGGCCGAAAATATTTAATAAAATTGAAAGTATTTGATCAAAAATGAAGGTGCACTAGTTATATGATATGTTTTTATTGTTAGTTGTCTACGATGATGGATAGAATTTTTCACAATATCAGTTACAAGAAGCTTTGTGCCTGATCTACTTTTTGTTTTCTATCAAAGTCATATGGTCGCTTGATCACAGTTTAAATGCTTGATCACAGTTTTGCTGTTTAAACAGCAATCAACTGTTAACTTAAAAACTGTATTTGGAGTTTAAATTATGTTTGATCGTTCATCAAAGCTGATTTCCAACTCAAAAATTGTGCCTAAGAATTGGAAACTGTCACAAACTTAATTGAATAATTAACTGTATTTCTGCCAATTTAAATGGAAAAAATGTTAGCTAACAATAGTTTAACAACTCAATTGCGTAATTATTTGAAATTCAACCGGAATCAAATTAAAATGAATCAGCTTTTAGATTAATACAGATTCTATCTGCAGCGAAAGTGAAGACCATATACATGTGTATATAATAAATTTTTAAAAGCCCGGATGTGTTATAAATTCATCATATTCCATACTCAACTCAATATGAGTGGTAATACCAGATTGTTCACAAAACTGGTGGCAATATTAGCAGTTAGTTCGTTAGTTACAGATGCTAAGGTAACTAATATAGAGCACAATTATTAACTATTTCTGGTCTATATTATTTATCTGTTACAGCGCAATTTATTTATAGAAATCCTTGATGTTTCCTGCAACTCCACCTCTGGAGGAATTATAAAAACGGCGGGTTGTTTCATCAGAGATGACAAATTTTCAGGGTTTATTAGCTTCAATCGAATTGTGCGCAATGCCGATATTAGAACTACGTTATATCTGACTCAGAAAAATTTGCCAAGGATGACCATTTTGGATTTTCATGTGACTTCGTCAGAGTGACACATAGGCAAAAGCTATTTAAAATATATGTGGATCAAATCAAAAGTCACACCAATTTTGATCTCGTCTGTCCTATGAAAGCGGTATGTTTCATATGAAACACGTTTAGGAAATCTACTTATTTAAATCATTTCCGATATATTTTCAGAACTTTAACTACACATTAACGGATTTTATGTTAAATTTAGGCAATTTCGAAACAAATGTTCCTCCAGGTAAATATGAATCATCATATTACGCCTTTGATCGAGGTGTGAAACAAGGTTATCTAAAAATCAAAGGACGAATATTTTATAAGTAATGGTCGGGTGGAGCGACTACAACCAAAATACATACATACCTACACACATTTGAAGCCCTACCGCGAATAACGCTGTAAGCGGGATTTTTTGTATAAGTGTTTTTCGTCGATTTTCGTTGTTTCACTTTCCCAGATCATTTAAATGCAATTCTGAGTAAAAACAATCAGTTTCAAAGTGAAAAATCCCTTGTGAAATGTGTATAAAGTTGAAAGTTTATACTTATACTAGCTGACCCGGCAGACGTTGTCCTGCATAATATTTAAAGTGATTTGTATGGGAGGTACCACGCCCCTTTGTCCAATTGGACCGAATAGTACATCTAAACCACCCAGGGCGCCACCCAAATGCATACAACAAAAATTATTCAAATCGGTCCAGAAGTTTCGGAGCAGTTCAGTCACAAACACACGTGCAGTAGAATTATATATATAAAAATTATTGAATGCATTGAACCTTAATTTGAATTGTATTTTAATAAAAATTTCTATAAGTGTACTATCTAAATTTAAGTAAATTGTGAATTAATACTTTGCAGAATTGTGTAGAATAGAAAAGAAATAAGAAAGTTGGGGTAAGTGTTCGTGGAAACTCTGGTTCACTTTTCCTCAAAAACCCGCAATTGGTGAGCGTCGTATTACATCAATACACGCTTTATACATATCTAACAAACGTCTTGAATTTATTTACCAAATGAATTAGGTTTTTTTCTCGTACTCGTCCTTGTCCTGACCTCGCTATACTTCTTGAACGTATAGTGTATCAATCAATCATCCAACTCCTTAGTGAAGCTCATAACTCCGCATAACTGAGGAATTGGCCCTAATTATATCTAATACCTCTCATCTAGGATACAGTCCACTAAGCCACCTGCCAGCAGCTACACTGGAAGAAATAAACAAGAGATCAGTCAACTGCCATTTGATCTCTCCCGGGTGATGAGAGACTGAATCATACAGTAACTCAGACTACAGTTACTACATCGATATTTGGCATGGTTGCATTTGGACGTTGCATGTTGAAATGTATTGCTGTAATTATAGCAGATAGAGGCATTAGTAAAAAATATCGAAAAAGGTTTGTGTTTTGATGTAGTTGTGTTAAATACAACACAAGTCCATATTAACAATAAAAGTTAAAAAAAAAATTCCAAAATACTTTTGAATTTCACTGTTCTCCACCAAATCGATGTGAAAGAGTTAAGTCAACAGTTCTTGAACGAAGAAACATGTTGGGATTCGTTACCACTGATAGCTTCGCTTACGTGTTAAAAAACTCATAGTGGCGATACGATTGGCCGTTATGCTTCCGGCTGGTCTCTATTGTATTTTTCATGAGTTGTATTTGTAATTTGTATTTTTCACCAATATACAACGAGTGACCTGACCGACTGCTTTTGATCGAAAAGCGGGATTTTGAACCAAAAATCGGGGATTTTTATTTTATTTATGTGTTGTTTTAACTGAAGTTTAAAGGATGATCAAATTTCAATATTTTTAAGTTCTTGTGGTAGTTGATTGTATTTATTAGGAGCAGAATATGCAATACGTTGCTTAGTTAGTTTAAGGCGACATCGTTTTACCTGTAAATTCATAGCAAGGCTTGTTAATCTATGAGTGTTTGTTATATTCCTATTAAATGTAAGTGTATGAGGTCCAATTTCTCGTATTGATTTGAAAACATACAGTAAAAGTTGTTGCGGCTATAATCCTCTTACCGGAAGAATATTCTTGGCATATTCCTCATATAAATTTATAGTAGGAAATTTTAATGGTAAATTGTAGTCTGTCTGCTTGCGTATTTTGCGTCGAAGTTAATTTACTTCCATATATAATCGGTAGATATGTTAAGTGCGAATGAATAAGAGATTGATATACCACGAATTTTAGATTTTGTATTGAGTTTGTTTTTATTTTTATAAAATATATTGATACCCGACGATATTTTTGATTTCAAAGAACTTACATGGTTAACCCAAGACAGATTGCGACGTAACTGCACGCTGAAAAATTAGTCTCGTTTGTTGTTTGGATGCAAATATAACGTGTTTGTAGCATATTACAAATATATAAAATAAAATTTAAAATTTGAATTAAAAACAAAAGTAATAAATTAAGTTTCACAGAAAGAAATGGTTAATGGATATTGCAAAATATCATCATCTATGCTCTGTAAAGTACAAATAACGCAGATTTAAATTGCCTATCGTTAGAAATTAATTGTATATTGAATGGGAGATTATTCCAAAGACGTATAGTATTAATAAAGAAGAAATTGTTAGATGTGCTTCGAGAAGCTGAATAAGTTGTTTACCTCTAGATAATAATTTTGTGCATATTTAAGAGGTATCTTATATTTAATGAATTTTGAAAGGATACCCCGAACATGTTATTGGAATACTCTGTTATGTGAGCCGTAAGTTAAGCCCAAATATATATCGCGATATATTGTTAAGGGCTACTTTAAGCCTATTAAACAAATCTCTTTTGCAATTTGAGAACAGTTCGCAGCCATACAATAAAGTGGGGACAATAAACGATTTGGCCAACAATAACCAGGTCTTTGATGCAGTACATTTTTGGAGAACATAAAGAATGTTTTACCAATTAATATGGTCGGACCATGTCAACTTATTATCAAAAATAACTCCTAAATTTCTCGCACTATTAACAATATCAATGGCAGCATCGGAGAATTTCACACGATTGGCCTGCTGAAGTATAACCGATTGTTTACCAATAATCACACATTTCGACTTACTTAGATTCAGATTCAACCCGTTAGATTTTGCCCAGGAGTCTATGACTGCCAGATCAGCGTTAAGTTTTAGAATACAATTCCTAATCTCAGTTTTAGGTGAACTTGTGTAAACCTGAAAATCATCAGCGTACATATGAACGCAATAGTGTTTAACCTGTGTTGGTAAATCGTTGCTATGTAAGGAGTGCAGCAATGACCCCTAAATTGAACCCTGCGGCACTGAAGAATACTTATCTCCTACTGAAACAAACTGGGATCGCAAAGTCAGGTACGAATTAAGAAGATGGAGCGATGAGGACGAAAAGCTAAAGAAATTCGTAAGTATTTTGCAATCTACAGTATCAAATGCCTTGGAATGATCAAGCAAAACCAGAAACGAAACTTTATTGCTATCAAGATTCGATCTTATATCCTCAGAAACCTTCTGTAAGGCAGTTATGCAGCTGTGTTTCTCTCTGATACCGGATTGAAACTGTGTCAATAAACAATTAATTTGTATATAAAACCTGATTTGCTTATTTATTAGCTTTTCAAAGGCTGTGGATAGAAAGGGTGGATATTACCGTAGAAAATTTTTAAGACTTTTTGAAGTGTGACTTTGTAATAATGCCGTTAAATATACATACAATATGTTATGTGCGGTAAAATATAGGAACTGATCATCTTGAAAAATCTTGGATTTACATTATCACATCCAATGGCATTTGGCTTAATCTCATTTATACTTTGCATTACTTGCAATTGCGTCACACAGGTCAACTCAAAACTTGACACCGGGGATTGTTCAGAAGGGCGAGTGCTATTGTATAAGTCATAATTTGGCTCAGGTAACTGAATGTTAACAAAATCTCTGTTCAACGGATCAACGTTAATGGTATCATCTTTATCTGTCATTGCACGCTTTTTTCGCAGCCCTATGGCTTGAATTTGTCTCCACGTTTGTTTGGAGCATTTTCGAAATTATAATTTAAATATTCCTTCTTTTTAAGACGGATCATTGCGTTTACACTGTTCCTTAGATTTTTATATACTTAATGTAACTCTGGGATTTGGAATCTTTTCCACCGTGTAAAAGCAATATTTCGCAGGTCCATCAGCTTTTTGACTTCATCATCAATCCACGGACATTGTAAGTTCCTAATGATTTTCCTTCTCAAATGGACGTGTTTGAAAGACAGGGCATTGACATTGCGTTGCAAACACTGCACCTGATCATCAATTGACAATATATAAAAAATACTATCCCTATCTATGGCTATAAGATCCTGGTGTAGAGCCCTGAAATCTAAATTCTTAAAATCACGATAATGTAGAATATCGATTGATTTATTTAACCTAAAATCAAACGTTAAAATGGAAAGATCATGCCTGGAGAACATGAGAGCCGATAGTTGGTCATAAGTAATGTTCGTTGAGGCGAACTGACACAAAATGGGTCTATCAATGCATTAGATTAATATGAGTATTGAGTAGGGCACGTGGAGTTAACTATATCAAGCCCCATGGATTGCATATCAGATATAATTGAACTGTCACTTAATACATTCCACATATCACATTGAGTTTTTCCATTAAACTGTCGAAATTTATCCTATTATTTGGACGATAAACTGTTCCAATTAATAAATTGTCAATATTCTTCGAGCTTGAGGTCAGATTTGCTGTTGTTGTATTTATTTTCCTCGATATTTCGCTACTCCTTTGTGTAGCATCATCAGGAGATATAAACAATATTTAACAATTAAAACAAAATAACAATTGTGAAAAAATTATGTAAATTTAAAAATGTTCAAACAAATTTTTCCGAATTTTTTCAAAATTTTCTGAAGTTACACAAACAAAAATAATGTTCGTAAAAAGTTCATATAAATTATTCCAAAGAAAAATATTAGATTGATAAACAATTCGTGCTTAAATGGTTCTACTTTTTACTAATTACATGCCTGTAAATTTGGGCTACATTATCTGTATCTCTTTTATAGTTACTTCTTTTCAATATTGGTGTAGTAATTATTTGCAGCATTTCTAACATATAACGGCGTTTATAATTGTTTTCTTTATTTAAAACCGCTGTATTCTGAAAGTTTGGGTAATGATTTAAACTAGCACAATGGGATGTTAATGCTGTGTTCTGTGTAGAAATGCGCCTGTATTTCTGATCTGATTTGTGTCCTGCAATTCGTGTTTTTAGTTTATTTTTTGTAGTCCCTACATATACTTTGTTACAAACCTCGTCTTTGGTATTCCTTGAGCTAAGAATCATAGCCTGTGAAAATGTCTCCCAATATTTGAAATCAAAATGATTCATAACAACGCTATTATAACCTGTTTGATTAGTTCGTACATAAGATATTGTAGTATACTTGGGGCCCAAATATTTCGATGGTGAATAAATGACTGAATAGAGGTATGAATGGAGTCATGGTCATCATGGTATGGCCAGACAAAAATACGATATTTTGAGTTTCTTATAAAGTTTTAATTGTCAAGAAATGTGATAATGTGGCAAGCATAGTTTTATTGCGATTTTGACCTGCGCAGATGTCGCAGTAAAGACTGATCGAAGAATGAGTGTTTTTTTTTTCATTCACAAGTTGTAAATATTGAATGACAAGGGTGTACATTTCAATACATCCCCGTTTTCCATAATTTTCTTCCCACAAAAGGCAGAAACCATTTTTTCCACTTTTATTATAATATGCATGGGTAGAATAATGTCACATTTTATCCGTGAGGTGTATTTGACACCGTTTGAAGGTCAATGCTTGCACATAAGAACGACGAATGTTTGTCGTTCTGTTCCTCCAAAAAATTGCATTAGATTTGTCTTCATCTCTCGTGTGATTTTGATATTCTTCTGTTGACTATAATCTTCTTTTTGACTAACAATCTACGTTGTTATAATTTTCAAACATGACGCATTTGTCATTTTTAGGCAAGTGTAAACCAATATGAACGTTGTTCTTTATTTAAAGTTTTTAACTGTTCAATATAACATTGATATACAACTTTTATATTACGAAATTCTTGTGGAAATTATATGTAGATTACTCTTATTACTGCGACAGTAATGAGAAGGAACGCATGGGAAATGTTCAATATAAAATTTTAAAACTGATACATTAGTCTCGTCAGACACTCAGCATAATTTCGTACATATTTTAGCATCATTTGGGATATATGCAACGATTTAGCTGGCACACTTTTTAGTTGGTATTATTAAAATTTATGATATATTTTTGTGCTGCAGTAGCGCTGTGCTTGAAACTGACAAACCTTCACTCTTCACTCAAAATCGATTAATAAGGAAGGTCTTCAGAACTTCCAGACGATCAAGAAGTAATTGACCGGAAGATGTGATCAATTTGGCAACCCAAGAAGTAATTGACCGGAAGATGTGATCAATTTGGCAACCCTCGTAAAAGAGAACCAGAAAGTGGACAAAATTCACTCAATTGCATTTCTCTCTCGCGTCATACGAGTATCTTGATTATTTCATACTTAGTTTATGTAATTTTAGTTCAACAGCTGCTCGTGTATTGAAATATTCAATGAAGAGAGTAAGGGAAAGAGAGACAGAGCAGAGAATGATTAAGGTTTTACTCATATTGTTTGTTGGCATTGGACCGAAGAGAAATTTTGACTGTGTACTTTAGAATATCGTTTTTGTTGCAGTGACTGTTCTGAAAGTATGGTAACATGCGCAATTTCAGAAGTTGATTTACTGAAGCTACATTAATCCTCAATATCTTTGTACTCTCTTCTATACACTTTTCAAAGAAACACGCAAAAAAAATCTGTTTGAAGAGACTAAAACAACCTAAGAGGGAAAGTAAACGAAACAAAATTCCCCACGAGCCTAGGGCGACTAAATTTTGTTTTTCTATACGTAAATATAAATTGTATATAGGAATGAATGAATTATTGTCAGGAGATTTAAAATTCACAATTTTTACAAATAAGTGCTATAAAAACTAATTCACGTAGTAATATTAATAATTTGGTCTCTTATATTGATTAAATTCTTGAAGAGAATTTTATCTTAAGCGACACTTTGCTGTCACGGAAAATGTAAACAAACAAGATACAATTTCTTTTGGTTTAAAATCAGAATCTAATTTCGTACACATATGAAATTTTGTCAGACCATGTAAATCATCGTAAGTGATTGATTTTCATCAAAAAACATAAGTCAGATATTAAGGCTGTTTTTTTATTCCATTAAGCTATCACCACTTACGACTTTCCAAATAAAACGATCCACACTTAATACTACGAAATGTGGCAACATTTGCTGTAATGGGTGAAAAAAATGCGATACGGCAACACGTTTGTAGCCAGTGCTAACAAATATTACATTAGATGTTGTTGTAGTTGTATGCAGCAACAACAGATATTTTATTTTCGTTCATTCGTTTCAGTTTTCAAACTGTACACAAATATTTACTAACAGTACAAGAATACAAAAAAGTATTAAAACAAAACACATATGACTTTGGCAAGTGATGATAAATATAATTTTTCACATTAACAGTTACAGAAGCTTTGGGACTGATCTACTTTTTGCTTTCTGCCAAAATCATATGGTCGCTTGATCGCAGTTTAAATGCTTGATCAACATTTTTCTGTTGAAACAGCAATCAATTGTTAACCTAAAAAATTAACTTGGAGTTTAAATTATGTTTGATCGTTGATCAAAGATGATTTCCAACTCAAAAGTTGTGCCTGATTATTGGAAAATATCATAAACTTAGTTGAATTATTAATTGTATCTCTGCCAATTCAAATGGAAGCATTTTTAGCTAAGAATAGATTAAAAACTCAATTGCGTAATTACTTGAAATTTCAACCGGAGTCAGCTTTTAGCTTAATACAGATTCTATCTACAGTCAAATCGAAAACAATGAACACTGAATTAAACAGATTTTTGATGGATCGAATTTGTTCTACATTCATCATATTCCATACTCATTTCAATATGAGTGGTAATACAAGCTTGTTCACAAAACTGGTGGTAATATTAGCAGTTGG
This sequence comes from Phaonia tiefii, assembly GCA_963931995.1. Lineage (NCBI taxonomy): Eukaryota > Metazoa > Arthropoda > Insecta > Diptera > Muscidae > Phaonia > Phaonia tiefii. The sequence goes on from OZ008368.1 coordinate 4,031,579, forward strand.
TTCGTTAGTAACAGATGCTAAGGTAACTAATAGAGATCACAATTGTTAATCATTTCTGATATATATTAATTATCTGTTACAGCGCAATTTATTTGTAGAAGTCCTTGATATTTCCTGCAACTCCACATCTTCAGGAATAATAAAAAAGTTGGGTTGTTTCATCGGTGATAAAAAATCGTCACTGTTTTTTAGCTTCAATCGTATAGTGCATAATCTTGATATTAAAACTACGTTGTATCTGACTCCTAAAAATTTGCCAAGGATGACCATTTTGGATTTTCATGTAAATATGTGTGACTTCCTCGGAATGACACATAAGCAAAAATTATTTAAAATATTTATGGAACAAATCAAAAGTTATACCAATTTTGATCTCGTATGCCCTTTGAAACCGGTATATTTTATATTACACACGTTTTGGAAATCTAATTATATAAATCATTTCCGATATATTTTCAGGACTTTAACCACACAGTAACGGAATTTGTAATAAATTTAAGCAATTTCGAAACAAATGCTCCCCCAAGTAAATTTGAATCATCATATTTCGTCTTTGATCGAGGTGTGAAACAAGGTTTTCTAAAAGTCAAAGGACGAATATTTTATAAGTAATGGTGAGGTGATGCGAAATTTTGTCAAATCGTATAAAATGTTCAACTTACACTTATTCCTACTTCTATTCATACACGCTAAAAAATCTGTATTATTGTTTGGAGTTTGTTACAAATATAGTATCCTTCTGTCGAAACACTTCTTGTTTGCTATTCAGTATTACTTATTGGAGGCACAATGATTAAAATGTAATAATATATGTTTAAGCGATACAAATATATCTGTGCTTATGACCCAAATACAGCTGTGTTTGTTGCACTGTTTGTGCTCCCTCCTGAGCAAGAAAATAAAGACGGATAACGAGAGATTATTCACAGTCTTGCTTGTAAGTGTGTAACTGTATTTTCACATTCATAAATAAACCTGAATGTGTGTTTAAATTGCAGATGAAGGGAGTGTTTCTTATTTTGCCTGATGCATTGCATTTTAGTTTCATGCATTCAGTTGTCAATGATTCATCGGACAGAGGAAATCAAATGCGCTTGATCGGCTAAGAATGTATGCTGTGGAAAACGTTATATTAGTATAAAATATTTGTGATCATTAAAAGAGGACTAAATAAAGGCTTTGACGGTTAAATGGTTTGTGGTGTTGATTTGTGTATGAATTTCGCATATCTGTGCTTACAAAGTGAGAACGATTTTGATGAAGGAGACTGAAAAGAGCCGCAACGTCAATCCCCTTATATTAAAATATCAGACGATCTGATTATAGATGGAAGGTCATTTAAATATGAAACGAAAAGGGGCCGAAATGACTACCTTGGGGAACTCCGGACGAAACTTCCAAATCAGATACTAAGACGTTTTCAAATTTTACCCTTTATGTACAACCTGTAAGATAAGAAGATAAACATAACACCAATGTCTGTGGAGACCCTATCCCATCAAGTTTGTAAAGCATAGTAGCAAATCATGAACAACGGTGTCAAAAGCCTTACAAAAATCAATGTAAATAACATCTACCTGCTTTTCCTCTCGAAAAGCTGTAAAAATATAAGATGCAATTTCCATTAAATTCGCCGTAGTCGACCTACTTTTAACAAAAAATGCGTGCTGATAGGGTGAAATCAAAAATCTAATTTAATGTGAGAGCCTATTAGTTACTAATCTCTCGAATAGCTCGGGTATTATAGCACTCAGTGTTGCTATACCCCTATAGTTCTCAACACAGCACCTATTACCACTCTTAAATGTAGGGATTATAAAACTAGACTTCCAAATAGAAGGGAAATATCCTGCACGTAAAGAATCATTAAAGAGCTTCGTTAGTGGAATATACAATTCATTGACACAGAAACGCAGTATAGAGGATGGCACTTCATCGAGACCAGGATAATTTGAATGTTTTAGGTTTTTGAGGCCATGAAGGACTTCATCCTCTGATAGAATAAGATTATTTACAAAGTAATCAAGTGGGGAGGTCGTGCGAGTATAAGTACTACGGAAAAGCGAAGTAAACGTATCAGCAATATTAGGATCATCCGAGGATTCAGAACCTTTAAACTTCATGCTACACGGAAATCCAACAACTTTTCGCTTGAAATTTACAAAACTGAAAAAAC